>JAGMVL010000502.1:0-220439 GCA_019202695.1 Populus x sibirica | reverse complement strand
CATCGAGATCCGATTCAATTGTCTGTGCTATTTTGGTGTAATAAGAGATATTTCCCTCAAATGTAAGGTCATGGATTAAGGCACTATCAACGATCCATTGCTCCAGTCACCTTCCAGAATCTCATGCAAATCAAGAATCAGAATTGAAACAATGAAATGCTCTGAATTCTGTCACTTTGCTTTTATTAGGATTGAAACATGACAGCATTTACAGCAGAAACCCATATCCAGGAAAAAAAAATAAAAAGGCACAAAGGCCATTGTCATCAGAGCTAAAAATGGCTGTGTTCAAGTATTGGAGCATCGCTAAACATTGTCAATGGCAGAAAGAACACCCCAATGAACTGAAACTGACTTCTCACAAGCTAAAATTGGATTCAAGAATCTTGGGGATTTGACAATGAAATTCTGGCATTAATTGGGATTCATCACCACTGGTGGCCCTCCAGTACGAGGCCATGCTTGAAATTTCCTGTCAGTCTCCTCACCATTCCTTGTTTGAAACTGTTCTTGGTGTAGTGCCTTCGTTTAAGAAAAAAATGTGGCCTTAAAATCCTGCAATACAAGGTAACTAAAACTACAAGACAACTAAAAGTTACCTCCAAATATCTTCTTATCTGAAACAAGATGGTCACAAACATATGCTACTGCAAATGATCCCACGATAGCAGATGCTATGTACGTGGTTGACATGCTCAAACTGCAAGAAAAGAGAACTCATTCATATGACAGGGAAGTATTAGCACCCTAAATGACACCTCCCACAATCCATTACTCCAGCTATGAGCCTGTGTACATTTCAAGAAAAAATTCAGCCACTACAATTCAGGTTATTCATAAATGTGCACTTTTGAAAAAGCATCCATGCCTCCAAGGATGGAAGCAGAAAAGTGCCGATGGACTACTCAAGATATCCTAATATGCATAACGTGCCTCCATGGCGAGAATAACAGAAAGAGATTGCAAAAACAATGTTAAGGAATTTGAATAAGAAGCACAATTTTCAAGTGTAATATTTCTTTTGAGAATTTTAGAGTGAGTTGAAAATTTTATATGTTTGTGTGTGATAAAATTTTGATATCTTTTGTTTTTTCAGTAAATATTTAATATCCTTGAAAAGAAGTCAGCACAACCACACTAAAACAACCCCACGAAAAAATCTCAGGCTCTGCTGCCGTTTGCTAATAAACAAACTTTGGTCCCATAGAACAAAAACTGTCCTATCGATGATTTTGTAAACAGAACAAGCACGTAACTATTTTAAAAAAAAAGGCATGTATGGCATGACAATTATGTGCTTACTTCAAAAACTAGAGCTCATCGGTTTCAGTGCAGAAAGATCTGACAAATAACACAATACAGTAAACACATAGTAGCATCAAAGTGAAATATATCCCCAATGCAAAGTCATAATGCCAAATGCAGTTCTAACTGTAAAAACAAACTACAACTAACCCTATGTCGAACTGAAAGTGATATTGACAATCTCGTAGATACATGAGGAATAACTCATCCTGATGACCAAATCAACAAATAGGCCAAAAATGTCATTGGGTGTAAGACCTACTTTCCTCAGTTCCCATGCATGGTTGTAGACAACCTATCTAAGACTTTTCAGCCTTCTGCATGCTTAAGCTTGCAGGTTGCCTTCACCTCTAAAAACCATCATGCCTTCCCAAACCCCACAGAAAAGAAAAAAAACAAAAAGGGAATCCTCTCTCAAACAAAGGACGGCATAGGCAAGAATGTCAAGAAAAAGGCAGCTTATAACGGAGCCCAGATGAGGTCAATGTGAAAAGATTGCAACGCTAGTTATGTAACAGCATCCCATGGGTACATGTTATACCAAGAGAACATAGTACATATACATCAAAAAAAATAACATGATCATTCAAAAAAAACATAACTAGACAAAAATGATTCCAAGCATATTAGCTAGTTTTATAATTCCTCATTGTCAATCTAGTTTCGATTTCAATCCCCTCTGTTATCTCCACATCAGAAACAACCATTACAAACAATCACCTACAACAAATGAAAGTATCCCTACCAGCTCAGGAACTACAAACCTCTCTCTTGCAATCGCTTTTACTCCTTACAGCATTAACATAGGAATCTTCAAAGCAAAAAAAAAAAAAAAAAAAAAACTACAAACTGGAACAAATACATACGCAAGCAAACCTTTTATTTCATAGAAAAAACCAACAAACCCATATCACATATTCTTTTAAATCCTTCTAAACCCTTTTTTATTATTATCTTGTCGAGCTAGAATCCAAATCAATAAAAGACCCACGATCCAGTTGAATTTTTTCGAATTTCACAAACTAATTCCCTTCATTTAAATTCAATCTTCACATAAATTTAGCAAATTTCTTCTCGAGCTGATTAAGTACCAAACTGATTCAAATTTTTAACAAGACCCACATCGTCAAAATCCATTTACGAGCTAATACAGCAACGATTACAAGACTTAACCAAAACCCAAATGAACCAAGAATCAAAAAAACGTTGAGACATTACCCCTTTTTTTATGAATAATGGTTCAAATTAAATTTTTTTATGAATAATGGTTCAGTCTTTTTTAATGACCAACAATGGTATTTATCATTTCAATTGGAGTCTACAAATAAGTTGGCATTGTTTAAAAACCACAAAGCAGTTGGAAGCCTCTCAGCTGGCAATGATTGAACATTAATAGTGAATAATGTCGATGAGCGCATCGTTAGACGCTGACAATAAGGAGGAGGGAAACTAGATTGTCTTGAAAAAACATTACCCCAAGTCACTGATACAGTACCTTTATTTACCAAACAGAGGTTATAATAAATCAGAGAAATGAAACCCACAAGAGAGAAACTCACGATGGTGATTGATCTGCCAAAGGCGATTCGGGTCCCCTGCGGTCTGCTTGAAGCTTCTGAGAGAGATGTTGCCTGTTCCTTGTTTGTCTGTTTTTTTTATTTTTTATTTGTGTGCGCGCGTGTGTGTGGAAGAAGAAGGGTTTTCTTTTTCTTTTTCAGTTTTGTCTGCATGGGCTTAACTTGTCTAGGCCATATTATCAAATTTTATTTTTATAATTGGTCTGGGCTGGGCTCTACATCCGAAATTATTTTAGCCCATCTTAGAACTACCGTGTATATATTTTTATTCTAAACAATTTAAAAAAACTTAAAACAGTTTTTTTAAAACAATAAAAAGTGATTTCCTTGTTTTTTTTTTTTAATATATAGAGCATTATGTTACAAACATTATCATCACCGTACTGCTATAAATACTATTTTACCAATAATATTATCACTATTATCATAATCATTATTTTTATTATCATTGTTATACCACCGTCATATATTATCATTGTACTACATTATTTAAAAATTTTATAATTACTATTTTATTATAGTCACACCTCTATCCTTGTTATTATCTTTTATTGTAATTATTATTATTTATTGTTAAAAAATAGATATTAATTTGATATTATTATAGTCATTATTATTATTGATGAATTGTTATCTTGTTATCATTTACCATCACAACTACAATGCCGCCAGAAAGGTGATTAACCAATAATTTTTTATTTTTTTTAAATTAAAGGGGTATCACTTGTGCTGCAACAAGTAGTCGAATTGAAGCCAACCATGCATGGCTAATCATGCTATTAGATTTATAAGATAAAAAATAAAAAATGATGCTAAAGAGCATTCATACACAATAAATGAAACTAGTAGAAAACATTCCTTCAAAAAACATAAAGAGACAGAGAGAGAGAGAGCTGATTGTCTCCGGTTCAAGTAGGGCTAGGAGACACCGCAATCCAGGAACAGAGTTTTTGGAATCTCTTACTATGAATACATAGAAGAACAAGTGTGGGCGACTTCGTTCAACAGGCCTTCCACATCGAATACATAGAAGAACAAGTGTGGGTGACTTCGTTCAATAGGCTTCACATTCAAAAATAGCATTACATGATCAAGTATAGAATTTACTTGCACATCTATCATCATTCAGCGATGGACATTTAAGATACACCAGTTCTTAAAAATCCAAGCAGTATCCGAACACTCTGCAGGACCACTGGACAAGAAGCAAATGGCAGGCACCTTTCCCCTCTTACAGTCACGGCCAAATATATGGAGGTAAAAGAAACGAGAAAGGTAAAGAATGAAAGAATTGAAGGTGACTAAAAGTAACCAACATCAACCAATCTTGTTGGCATCTCGGACTTGTAAAAATTAATAGAAAATGCGATATATATACGCGACAAGATATTCTTGCAGATGCATGGCCTTCGAGCTCCGAGCTGATTTATCACTTGATTCTTGACTGTAGACAGAGAACATGCTTCTCTTACTTCTTTACGATCAACAACCAGCAGCTTTTAGAAAGTTATCAAAGGGGCTTGATGCCGGTAGCCTGAAGAAGTTAGGATGATGTTGATACTCTGCCCCCACACTGCATTTGAACAGTGCCAACTAGTGGTAATTGTGGGCTTGCAATGATATTTTGTTCAAGGAAAGGATTGGTAACCTGCATAATTCTCATATTTAGAAGAGGTGAGGGAATCTCCTCACTGATTAGTTCAGCATGCAAACACAATGAAAACTTTTAAGGCTATGCTTCGAGGAAAGTAATGATATTACATTTAGAATAATCATACCATACGCATGGATGATACGTGCAAAGAAATGCATAGCGAGTATGTCCAGGTTAAAATTTCATGCAGTAAGAAATCACGACCATCTGAACCCAAATCAGCATACAATTAAGATATTACCTTCCTTATTTCATCATCATGGTTCTGGAGGGAGACATTCATCAAACTCTCCGGTTTCAACTGACACTCATCACATGAGACATCTTCTGTTGCTTTCCCATCACAAGGGTTTCGCAATGATGAGCCATTTCCTTATAAAGACACATCAGGTGCAGTTACAGACAATCGTCCAACTTGTTGTGTCGTCTCCAAGACCTGCACACATAAAGCACCTCTCTGTAATCATGTTTTTTGTATTATTTTTTCCTTCTTACCGCATAATTGGAAGATTTCAATGTGTTAGATTGAAGACAAGTCCCAAACCCAAACCATTAGGGCCATGCAAGCAAGGCCTCAAGAGAAGAGTAGACTGGATACTATAAATAACTTGAAATGAGAAACCAATCCGCATTAAAAATTTAAGTAACAGCACCAACAAAAGCCTTCGTCAAACTTCTAAAAGCAAATAGCACTTAACAAGAGAGCATGGTATAGGCAACATACTGATTCTAGTAGTTGATTGACGCTCAATAGATCAGTGTCTTGGAAGACAATCTCTGTGGTCTGAGTGGTTTGATCTTCCAATGAATCTAGAAAAACATCATCTAATGTAAAAAGTGGGGTGCCCTGCAAAAACAAAAATAAGATGATGAGAGTACCAAGAACTCTCTCTCTCTCTCTCTCTGAGAATGCAAGTCCCAAGTATTAATAAAAGAGAAAATAGTGAAAGGCATTTACCTCCATTAGAGAGTTATCTTCCGGAATCAACCTGATCTATTTGCATTGGAGTATCCATAAACAGCTGGGCTCCCAAAGGACACACATCATTGGGTAAGAATTCGTTGAGGAGTTTCTCCTGTATAGTGGATGCTTCAAACTGTAGAGAACAAGTCACTGTTTAATACAGTGCTATCACACAGTGATACCATCTAGAGTAAAATCATCAAATGACAGGACCAAAATACTGAAACAATTCTGATAAATGTTTTACCCCTTGCCAAATTTCCCAAGCTCTTAGCAATCTCAGCAGCATAGAATTCCCTGCTTTGGTTCCCAGTAACATCTATCTCTGAAAAGGGATTTTAAAGCTGAGCTATCATCCTCCTTAGATCCATAAACAATTGCAGGGTGGCCAGATTCAGTACTCACAGCCTGTAACTTGTGATCTTCAACTAAGTGCAAAAACGGATCGATCTGAAACAAGCATCAAACCCCATAAAAAACATAAGGTTAATGGTTATATATCACAAAGCCTCGTGAAAGTAACCAGAAAAGGTCATTTGCTTGATATATAGCTATATATCACAAGCATCAAACCCCATAAGAAAATATGAAGTTTATGGTTATATATCACAAATAACATGAAAGTAACCAGAAACAATCATTTGCATGTAAGAGCAGAAAGCATAATCCCCACATAATATAGAACCTTCAACAAGCTAGTGAACAGATGTTTACAATTGTAAACCAATGCAAGTACAACTTAATTAGCAATGATACACTTACCTTTTTCTGTCAGCACCACCCTTCGTACAATAAATAAGCGGAATAATATTGTACACTTTCGATGTAAAAAGAATCATTGAAGTTGCCAAGGCAAAGAGGGATCTGCGACGTGATGGTGGGAGTGGCTCTGCAATAACAGCAAGATTATGGCTTCAATTAAAGAGGTGATATCCAAAAGCAAAATTTTAACATGTCCGCTTCCCTGCTTGACATGCTTATTAGCATGAAAGTAGTTGGAAAATAGCAAGATAAACTAAATGAGGTTGAATTTAATTGTATCCCAACCACTTATTCAAAGGAGCTGTGATATAAATAATTGACAACTAAAGATGCAGCACAGCTCTGCAACAACAGCGAGATTATGGCTTCAATTAAAGAGATGATATCCAAATGCAAAATTTTAACATGTTCGCTCCCTGCTTGACATGCTTATTCGCATGAAAGTACTTGGAAAATAGCAAGATAAACTAAATGCGGTTGAACTTAATTGTACCCCAACCACTTCCTTCCAAAGGAGCTGTGATCTAAATACTTTACAACTCAAGATGCAGCACATACTTATCAGCAATACATAATAGGACTCAATATTCAACCTGTATGCGCTAATAAAATTCATCCACCGCCTAACCTTCCACCCTATTGTATTCAGTAATCAAATTTTGAAAGTTAGGGCACAACTCAATTTAGCTTTCCATTATATGGAAGTAATAAAGAGGTTAAAGATTTTCTTGGATGACATTCCAAACGGATTTATTAAATTTTTGGTAAAGTAATTCAGATCAAGCAGCCACATTTTGTGAAAGCTTCATCCGTGCTCCTAAGAACCCATCAACCTTTCTTGTGCTTAGTTAGCCATAATTATTGTCACTAATACCCTTCATCATTAAAAATATTCAACTATTGTAATGAATGACTCTAATTGGTATTGGCTCCTTTATGAAAAATTGAAAATAGTATATACACCCCAGTTTGTGAATGAGCTAATGCTACAAAAAGTAGAATCCTTTACCAAGTCATACATCTCAACCACAAGCCTCATATTATCTAGGACAAATTCAGTTTTAAATTCAAAAGTTTAATCTAAGTTTCCTCTACTTATTTTCACTTCATTTATGCAACTTTGTCAATCATGAATATACATAATACGCAAAGCAAGCCATCTTCTAGTTTTGATAGAAAACTCAGCCCTGGTTCATTTACAAGGAACAACTTTCCATGCAGTAATAACTTTGAGATCTTACCTTCTTGCTTAAGAGCAATGTTTCTCAAAGAAAATGCAAGCTGAAAACTTCTAATCAAAGCCTCAATCTGGAATTCTGTGAAAGAAGATAAAATGTAATAGAACTCATAAACTAACCAGAAAAAATAGGAGGGGGAAAAGGACAAGATAGAGAATTTGTAGAGATAGCCAACAGAAATATTCTGCGCAGCCATTCAGGATCAATGAGACATAATTGGTGAATAGATTTGCATCACTTAACTTCTCACAGAGCCTATAAATGATTAAAGTTTGTGGATGTTGTATCTTCTAAACTAAAGTTCAAGAAGAAATTGTGGTGCAGTTGTGATTAGAGTTTCATTGCAAGGCGGATAAAATACTCTAGGAATTTTTTCAGATGCGGATAGAGAAATGACAAGCTTAAACATTGATGACAGACACAAAAAGAGATAGCAAAATAGATTAGCCATAGGTCGAAACTGTTATTACCACCAGTGCCTGTTAAAGAGCTACTGTCAATTACATTAACTGAGAAATTACCTTGGCTCGAGAGAACAACAACACCAGGCTATATGTATGAGAAATTGCTTCATAATTTTGAGGTGTATTTGCAGGAGAAATGGACTGTGTCCAAATTGATGAAAGCAAAAGAGTGATCTGACGGCTACTCAGCCTTAGAGAACCAGCCTCCTGAGGTTCAACGAATGCAGAAGATTCAGATACAATGATAGACTAAATTAAGACAATTTTTAATAACCAATTGAAGAGTTCATTACTTTTGGTATTCAAGCTATTGATTATATATAAACTACAGGCTGCAATTTCCTGCTTCGGAAAGCCACTTTTTGAATCAGTCATAATATACATGTATAAAGCTAAGGCCCACTTTTTGTGAAAGATGTATCTAAAGATTATGTCCATGCATGTCCAGAATACAGTATTATGTTGAATTGACCCATATTCCTTAGGGTAACATTTTAAGCATCTCCAGCAGACTCTTACACTCCTTTCTTGATACTGTATTGATGTCTCAGATGAATATATTAGCATATTTTAGAAGAAAAATGCATAACTGGAAACTCTTCTGCACGAGCAGTAAGGATCACGCAGAATTCTTTGTGCATAGTTAGGATCTCAATTAGAGGATTGGACTATAGTGGTTACCTAAGGAAGAGAATTATAACAGATGCAATCCCACTGAAGTTAAGCAAGTACTAACAAAATTTAACCCAGATGGACAGCTACAATTTAGATGATAAGAAGTTGACATTGCCAGAACTTACGGTTTCGTTATTTAAGTTGTTTACAGGATTCTCATCTGATGTTGAAGGTACAAGAGGATTTTTCAAGCTGTATACTCGACTGGTAGATGACTTCAATCTAGCAAGCATCCCATTACTGATTTGTTCACCTTCATGAGCATTATTTTTGCTGTCTTGAAAGACATTTTCCCTGGTGGAAGTTTTATCCCTCCGTAGCTTGTCAAAAAGGGCAGCTGAAGAAGAAAAGACAGAGACAGTTCTTGACAGAGTCCGTGAAAGATCAGAGCCTTTATTAGTCGAGGATGGACAAGGTGAAACTGAAGATGGCACAAGAACAACAGAAAAGATGCGGTGAGCTCCAACTCTTGTTTCATGGTCAGGATGGACCATTGCTGGAAGTAACTGATGAAATAGAGCTTCAGGGAATGCCTGCAAGAAATAAGAAATGTAGAGTAGATAAATAAAGGAATGAAGGTAGTCAACAATCATAACCTTGAAAAAGACCACAAGTTTGGCTTTGCCTTGTTTTGATATGACAAATTTGGTAATGAGGCAACAATTTGAGCAGTACGATAAACAGCAGAAATAGTAGTTCTGGCTATAACAGTAATATTTGAGATGTTCTCCAGCATCACAGCCATAATGTCAAGGATAGGGCCAGCATCTCCAACCTGTTCACCAATAGCAACCAGTTTTTTATCTCTTTGAAAATCCTGAAGTAATTGATCATAATATATAAAACATTTACAGCACACATAAAATGAAATTGGATTACTTAAAATAGGAACACTATTTTAAAACCCAAAGAAGCATCGCTTTATGTAAGAGTTAATGGAGATGAGTGCCACCTTATATGCTAACTCAGTAAGGCATTTATCCACCACTTCTCTCAAGTTTTTGTTCCAATTTTTATTTCAGCACCCAGATTTGCATCATCAAGTGAGCAGTGTATGCTTTTCCGCAAATGACGCATGACATCACTTACAGCACCAACTATTGCCACAGAAGGGTCGGCCTTCACATGCTGAGCAAGGGCAGTGGTAACCTCAACAATATCGAGCTGCATGCTGGGTTCTTTAAGGACATTTTTGTGATCGAGATGCTTAATCAATATGGAAAGCAAAACATGTGTATTTTGCCCTATAACATGTTAAAATTAAAGAGCACAATCAGTCTCCCATCAAACCACAATTAAAATTGGAAGAGCACAAAAATAGCATGCTTCATGAAATTAAAAGACAGGGAATAAAATAATGCCTTAGGAATACCAATTGAACAGGTAAAAGAATTGCTTATATACCAGAATTATCCATTAAAAACTGCATATCCTTTAAAACTGGGAAGGCAAGACCATTTTCAAGGGACCATAAATTTCCATTATCGAAGTATCGGAACAACGATTCCAGAACACGCCGAATTGTTGTAGCCTCCTTCCCTAACTTGGCCATGTTATGCAAGCAAACCCTGGACCAAAAGCAGGGGTTCTGGGAGTCTCTGCCAAACCAGAAGAATGATAAATATCTAATAGTTGATGATGAAATACAATAAACTATGTCTTCACCAATAAAATCTTGTGCCAAGAGATTACTCTGTCATATTTACTTCGCCTCTCTCATTTACAATTGTCCTCCAAGAAGGAACCCTTGTAATGACCTCTGGCAAAGGAGTGACATGCCCCTCATTTTTCAGCACTTCTTGCACCCACCCGACTCTGAGGACCTTGCTTGTCAGTATCTAGGTTCTCTGAACTCCTCATAGGACCACCATAATTTTCCAAGACTACTGAAACTACCTGTTTAATTATATGGAAAGTATTTTAGAAAAAAAAAAGGTAAACAACTATGTATCTTTGTACTAAAAAAATGAATGATTGATTGAATGAGCTGAAATGTAGGTCACATTCTTTAAATAGTGGTAAGAAAAAGGAAAGATAAAGCATGCAGATTAATGAGATTTTGTTAAGACGCTCTACTGCAGAGACTGCCTTGAATAGCTTCCACGGTAAACTGTGTCCACATGAATGTACCTATAGGTGTTGTTACATTGCATAAATGGTAAAAATCTTGTTCTTCTAAGAACAATCATGCATGTTCATGTCTTCTTGAGGGCAGTCACTTGAAGCAAAGATGTTGAGTGCAGATCTGTCTGGTGAAATAGGAAAGTTCATGCATGGATTTGAACTGCCTCAGTTAGCACATTTCTTTTTTATTTTTTTAGTTTCTTTTTGTGCATATATGTCCATATATAAGACTTATCTAATGAGCAAAATATTGGTCAAATAAGCAAAGCAACGGCTGACAGACTAAACGACTTGGTCAAATTATGGGCAGGTTGCAAAATACATATGGATATGATTGATTATTTTTCAATTCTCAGGTAGAAATATGGAGAGGATGATAAGAAGTATCAAAAACTGTCATGCACAGGTAAACTTCTGTCATGCACAGGTAAACTTGCAATGTGATCCAAGATGGTCCGAAAATCTGCTTACATTGTCAAACTCCACTGAAATATGAGAATGTTGACCCATAAACCAAACCTACAAATACAGAAGGGAAAAAAAAAGAACCACTTGGAATAAGAATGATTGAAATGAAAAGTACTAATACTAGAGAGTTTCTATTTATATGGAAAACAAAAAAAAATCATTTCCCTCGGATCATTGGCACTTGTTTGCAGAACAATTTGGAGCAAGAAAGACTTACAAAGCAGTCAGGCAAGATGCATTTAGAAGTAATCACATTTGCTGGCTACAGTAAGATTCAAGATAGGTCTATTTGTTTTATGCCCGTTGTTAACCACCAATTTCAGAAGAACCATAGTTCCAGATTTTGAAGAAATATAGGAAAAATGGAGGAAATGGGTACCATTGAAGAAAGGGCTTGCAGCCCAGCTGCCCGTAGACTTTTTGCCCTTTCATCCTCTCCCTCTTCTTGAGCAAACTGACAGAGTTTTGGAATAAATCCTTCTAAGTTAAACATGTAAGTTCCATCCTTCTGCAAAATTCAGCTATGAGAGAGAGTTTGAAGGTTCCTCTGTGCAGAAACCTGGAAGCTCAAGAACAAATTACCCCCGACGATGATGTTGAGTTACGAAGTAACAACCAATAGCACATACCTGATTATTTACAAAGTCAAACAGAGTCTCGCATCCTATAACTTGGATGTCATCCTGCCGTGTTTGATCCAATAGAGTATTAATGATGCCCAGTAAGCTACTTGCAAACAAAGTCCTGTGAAATAATCCCCAATCATAAATACACCACGTACAGGAAATGAGAGCAAAGAAAGCAAATACAGATGCTGCACTATTTACTCAAGGTGGAGGGGATGAAATAGCAAGTGGAGAGAAATGAAAACTGGCCTAGTTCTTGAGCATACAAGTATGGTTAAAAATACTTGGATTCTCAATAGGGAATGATGTCCCTTGTTTCTACAAGTGTGATTTAAGAAAACTTAAATGGGTATTATTGGTGGTGTATATAGTACAAAAGATAGTATGAAAGAGACCATAATCTAACACTATAAACAGTGGGAAAAACAATGAGATTTTAAAAATGCAAATATTGCACAACCCACAAGAAATCATCATGGAAGAATAAACTCACATTTGCTCCTTGCAGGTGACCAGCAATTTCCTGTAAATGCACATCACAATTTTTGCAGATTGAAAGTTCTCAATTCTCAGTTCCTTGTAACACCTTTGCTCAAGAGAACATGTGATCTGATTACCAAATTTGCAGCTAATCACATAACAATCATAATGCCCGTTGTGGGGGGGGGGGTGAAGAGAATCTATATGATTTTTCAACCAGTAAAATAGTCTAACTTGAACAGCATCAAAAACCCAATCTTGTTCCAGCAAAAGAAAAAGGGAATGGAGATGAAAGAGGTTAAATAAGGCCAAAAAGTTTCCTATCTAATTAATCTGGGCGTACTTCATGTGTGCTGATAGGAAATACAATCATTTATGTGTGTATAGCATGTTTTATATCTCTTGACAAATAATAATTTAATCAAACAACTAACAAAAAGGAGCAAGAAGACACACAAACTCTCACAAATATTAGTTCCATAATAAACAAACAAAAGAAACCTGGCTGATAAATGTTTTCTGACTTCTTGATTTTCCAAAGAAATAACACTTGACGGCAATTTTAGCAGATATTATTTCCAAAAGGTTTTTTCAACCATACAGAGAGAATAAAGGCTAATATCAGGCAAATTTCACCCTATTTCATTCAAGAAATAAATATATACATGACATATTGGAACTTTCCAAAATATCAGACCTGTATCACACAACTATTGCGTTAATTTGCGGTTTTATATGAAACAAACTATACCTTTGGGATACGGAGAGGATTTTTAGCAGCATATTCACATAGTTTTCCAATCTTCCGGTCATTTGGTCCTTCCTCCTGTCGTTAAATATTCCATTAACACAAAATTTCAATGAAAATTTTCAGAAGCATCATGCGTGCTTGATTAAACCATATTTTCAGAGAGGAGTCCGAAACCCTAGTGGCTTAAAATTCATCATTTTCATGCAGGAATAGCTTGATAGGGAAGTAAACCAGAAACAAAAAAAGACAGCTACATAATCTCATTTGCAATATAATAGAAAAAAAAAAAAAAAAACAGATGGTTTGGAATCGAAAAATTCAAAAATAGAACAAAAGAATGACATAAGACCGAAAACAAAGACCAAGGTTTTCTAAAACGGACTTATGGTGGCAAGGAGAAAAACAGGAAGCTGAGTCTTAAATGGTACCTTAGAAGCTATTTAGGGATTCAATAGTGTCCCAAGTCACAAAATTGCTCCAGGATCAATCGGAACAAGATCTTAATGAAATTTTCTTTGTTAATGCATAATGATGGCACTTGTTTCTAATACCTAAAGAGAACACAGACCATCTAGGAGTTGAAAGGTAAAACCCCACTCTCATATTCCAAGTTTTTGTACAACCTATTTCTATATTAAGATTTATCAAGCAATGATACATCATTTGCAACCCCGGTGACATAATCCAAGGTCATTGTTCATCTTTGATACACTGTCTGTTTTTCATTACATGAGACCATGTGCTGGCAGTTGCAACATTGACATCATATGTTTTCAGTCAGTAAGTACAATATAACTACCTCAAGATGAACATATTCTGTCACTGGCAAAGAAAATCAGCTAAAAGAGGGAAAAAAGAATATGTGTAATCCAAATTGGATTGCCACATTATAAAGTATGAACTAGCTTATTTTCATGAAATCGCTTTCCTTTAAACCCGCCTTCACATAAATTAACCAACAAATGCAGAAACAAGAAATTATTAACTTCTTGTTATGCATACCAAATGTGATAAAAAAAAATGTTAAAAGATAGGAATTTAAAGAGTGCTAACCTGGTTTCGAGGAAAAATATCTGCCATGAGCTTCTTATACCTCTTGACAGGCTGTCTGGACCTTGCCCTCATTGCAGGGCAAAAGAAACAAAGGCTACCACATGCAGGCATTACTTGCCTTGAAACTAAACCCGAAATCGCGCTCATTTTGGATTCCAAATATATTTCCCTCAATTTTTTTGCTTTCTTTCCCCTCTAAACCGAACAGAAACTCAAGATTTCGGCAACAAGAAGGGAAAGAAAGACTCAAAACTCAACTGGGTACCCTCAAATTCAATGGCCAGCCTGTGTTGAAAAATTACAAATTTTACAAAAGGGATTCTTAAAGGGGAAAAAAACACTCAAAATTTCACCATACAGAACAATTTCGGTCAAGACAATGTGGATTTCAGATTCAAGAAAAGGCGTTATGGGGACAGGAAAACTGAATCAAAATCATATAACTAATCACAAAATTGTGAAGAAGTATCAGAATTCTTAAAGACAAATATAACTAACAAAAGGGGTTATAATAAATGAAAATTTAAAAAAAAATCTATAACCAAGCCATGAAAATACGATATATTTTACCTCGGATCAGAGCCAAGAAACAGCTGACCAGAGGCTGGAAATCTCTCTAAACCATGTAAAAAAGGCACCGATTTTCCAGCATTGTCCAGACCACTCAATTTAATGCCTGTCCTATACCCTCCCTCCGTCTCTCTCTCTCTCTCTCTAAAACCTGTACTAACTACTAAGGGAAAAAAAATTGCATTATGAGCAGGCGCCATGTCAAATTAAAATTAAAAAATGATTGGAAAGTTCCACACCTTCAAAATGGAATTACATGCGGACCCCATCGCATCACCTGAAATTGAATTATACCAACAGATAAGAGTAAATTATAACTTAATCCTTAAACTTTTATAAACTACTAAGCTAATCCGTATAGCTCAGAAAATTATATGTTAACCCCCTGATCAACGTTGACCTCCGGTTTACTTCTACTCCCTGGGGACTGTAAAAATGATCCACATTTTTTTATTTTATATTGTCTCAAAATGTCTATAATCATGTAATTAAAAGCAAGGATCAAATGGTTGTGTAATTGAAAGCAAAATACAGTTCGATTATGATATAAGAAATATTTACAACAGATAAGTTGTCATGCTTACAAAATCGCTAGGTGCACGAGAGGTTTTATTAAATTTCATTCAAACAAAACGAGTAGACTCCAATTATAGAGCTTATAAAAAATTAAAGAGAGCTAGTTGATACTTAGAAAACATAGCTGCAAGGATATTTATATTGTTTACCGAAATGAAACGGTATTTTTTTTGTTTCTTCTTGCTTTCAGGAATTTTGAAATCTTTTTACAGATTAATTTGTTATTTTTAAATTAATTAAGAATAAATAAGTTTTTTTTATATTAAGTATATAGTGAAATGATCGAAATACTATTAAATTTTAAAAAAAAAATCAACATGGTGTGAAGGGGTATTTTTATATTTTCACAATGGTTTTTTATTATTATAATTTAAGATGAAGGGCAATTTGGTATTTACTCAAATACAAAAAATAATAAACCATTAAAATATACAATAAAACAATAAAAATATTGTTTACGCTCAAAAAATTTAAGCTTTAAGGTCAATGTATATTTTTGTTTTTTTTACCGTGGTTTTTTTTATAATTATAAAGTCAACTTTCATATTTGGCTAGATAAAAATAAAAATAAAAAGATGGGTGCATATGCATGACATCCAAGGACGGAGGCTGGCGCACCCTTCTAACAGCTTTGTGACACCTCTTTACGTTTAAAAAATATCCTTTTATCGTGTTGTTGGAAGATTTGACGTGTCCTTTTCCTGTTAGTGCAACGTGTTACTGGTGGTGGTCCAGTTTGGAGTCGATGAGCCTTTTTGTTTGTTTTCTTCTTCTTTCTCTCCTTCATAAAAAATTATAGTTTAACCCTATTGGTTGTTGGTATTTCAACTCCATTTCTTTTTTTTTTTTTTTTTTTTTTAGTCTTGGTTTTTTTTGTAAAAGTTTTATTTATTTTTAATTTTATCATTCAATCCTAATTTATCAAATATTATATTCTCTAATGCGGTCCTTGTTATTTGAATTTTTATTTTATTTTCTCGACTCTTTTGTAAAAGTTTTATTGGTTTTCAATTTCATCCTTCAATTCAAATTGATGATATTATGTTTTTCAATTCAATTCTTATGTCTTGATTTTTAGTTTTTTTTCTTGACTTATTTGTAAAAGTTATTATTCTTTTTAATTTCACCGTTTAATAACAATATTGTTTTTATTTTTTTATATCAATTTTGATCCTCATTTTTTTTAAATTATTTTCATTCTTTTTCAAAATTGATTTTTTTTCAATTTCATCATTGAATTAAATGTAAAATTAATTTTTTATTTTAACTTTGATTCTCGTTTTTTTAATTGCTATTTTTCAATCCCTTTGTATAATTAAATATTTTTTTTTTAATTTTATCCTTCAATATTTTTTTCATATTAAATACTTCAAGTCTAATAACTTGGGTCAAGGATTTGAAAAGTTAATACAAGTTGCTTTTTTTTAAAAAAAAACTTTATAATTCTTTTTATTATTTTATCGGGTTATTTTTATCATACAATGCTGGATTGCAAGTTTAGTAAGATATTTTGAATTGGCTTAGTCCTAATTATGTGGTTAAAATTTTATCGTGATCAATTTTTATGTTATTTTTTATTCAATTTCAACATCTAAATATTATTTTTTATATAAAAAAATAATAATTCAATCTCATGGCAAAACACGAGCACCGAAGCTAATAATGTTTAATTGTAATATTATCACATGAGTAGAATCTTTTGTAGAAGTCAAGTGGATGCACCTTTTGTCTATCTTTCATGGTTTGCTTTAAGCAAATGTTCATTATTGAAATAAAAATACCCTTTCCTACTTTGAGAAAAAAATATATTTATAGTTTTAAAATGTGACTCTAAATTTAGAATAATATCTAAGTTATGAGTCAAGAAAGTTAATTTGGGTTACTCTAAAAAAAATTCAAAAAAAAAATCAATAAATTTTAAAATGTGATTGCTATAATTGTTAAAAAAAACCTCAATTATATATATGAGAATTTTTTCATACTATCATGAACCTTAAAAATACATTGGTCTTGACATTCTTTTATTAAGATATTTTTTTTTTTGTTAATGTATCACTTATTTATTTTAACCAACACAATATTTATAACTGAAATTATTAGTTTTATTAAAAAATAGTTTATAATTATTAAAGCAAATTAATAAAAAATACTTATTTTAATAAAATTGATTCCAAGAGCACCGTAAAGGGTTTCTTTAATTTAAGAAGCAAGATAAGGCTGTTGAGAGGTCAAATACTTTTAGTCCCTGTAATTCTTTAGTTTACGAATTCTTCAACATGGAAGATAAAGGTGTTCATTGATCTATTACATCTAGTCCACCTAAATACCAACTTAAACTTAAGGCATGGTTCAACATGTTTATGAACTTTAAATTTGAAAATTAATAAATGTGCTTGATTTAAAGGATAAATTCTGTTCTTTCATGCATGTATTGTTTCACTTTAAAAAATCATAAACTATTTTCACTTGAATAATATTTAAATTGATTTTTTTGAAAAACAAATCGCATTTTTCTTTGGTTTTTTAGATTTAAATATTAGGATGAACACAGAATTTTATTAAATTTCATTGGGGGTATCAAAACCCTTGCAATGCACTAATGAGAAGGGATCAAATCTTCTTGGATAGGAGATAGGACAAAACATCCATAGATTGGTTCTTAACGAACACAACAGATTTCCCAGTTCAAGGGTAAAAGCAAGCTGTGCTAAGGTGATGGCTAGGGACTTATATTACAGACAGCAACAATCCAGACTCTTTCCAGAGTCGTAGCTAACAACATAATTATCTGAATCTAAAATGGACGATCAGCTCATGTTGTCATCCAGTCCGAGATTAGCACCGGCCTTCCTCGTTCAAGAACAACAGAGGGTGACATGGTAATGGAGAACGAAACAACCACCCGAAACACAATGATTCAGTGTCCAGAAGATTGTTAACCTAGGTGCTAGGTCGGGGAGCAGCACATCAGCAAATAATGATTCAAGCAAGTATTAAAACATGCATAATATTGCAAATCCATCCAAAATAACATTTAAAAAAATCCGAATCAAAACTTGGAAAGGAATCCAAAACAAACATGGCTATCCTCAGGGAATACAATAATCATCTTTGACTACAGCCTATACTAAGGAAAAACATTGTCTTGTAATAATCTTCCATGGCATCCCAGGCAGCATGAGAATCAATCGTCATGAACCTCAGTGATGAGAACCTTGCTGGTGGGTTTTGCCAACAGATCAGTGTACTCTTGGAATGGTGACCTTATGAAGCGAGTCTCCTTCCAGAAGTCGGGTGTTAGGAACCCATAAGTCTTCAGCAAGCAGTCAAATGTGGCCTGCAGATGAACAAACGATTCAGACATCCGCAATGATACACATCATTAATTTTTACATCTTAACACTCAACACCTCAGTCGCACAAGAAGAACAAGCAATTAAGTAGTGAAGTGGAGATCTTACATCAATGCTTAATAGATAGATGCTAAAGTTCTAACATCATTAAACAGAAGTGGAAAAACAAGCGGGTAAGTAAACATTACTTGCTTACAATGGCAACTCAGCAGCAAACAAAAGATAAAGACACAAGGGATCAACTAGAAACTGACACAACAGTACTGAATAGCAAACCAAGGCAACCCAAACTAGACAGATATCCTCAACATACATGGATTTACTTTCTACTTCCGTGGAGTTGTCTTAATCATCTCCTCCTAGTTATAAATTGTTTTACTACCAATATAGAAAAAAGGAATCAAATGAGAGGATTTACAACGGCGTAATTGTGCGCGAAAAGGAGTTTTAAACAAGAAAATCATTAACAATCAGTGCAGAATACATTTACTTCCATTTCGAATCCCAGAAAAGCACCATTCAGTAATGAGAAACATGACAACATAAAAATTGGATCAAAATCCATAACCAACATTTCGTGACAAGGAAAGCCTCAACTTTCTCAAACAAACAAATCAATCCACCAGTCTCGTGAGTAAAAGAAGACATGTACGTGGGCAAAGCAAAATAAATTCATCAAGAAAAACATCTCCAGATCAATTCATAACCAAAGATTTAACGAACTATACATTGCACCCCATCACAACAATAAATCACTTAAAAGTTCAGAAAATAAAAGCAACCACAAGCACACAACAAAATAAACATGTCGAAACCGAACCTTAACAAAGTTTCCAAGAGTCTTCGTAGATCCTCTGGAAGATGTAAAAACATCATCAATTCCAGCAAACTGAAGCACCTTCTTAGGAACCCTGGCAGCAACAATCCCAGCTCCACGAGGGGCAGGGACCATTCTCACAGTCACACTGCCACACTTCCCTGTAACCTTACAAGGCACAGTATGTGGCTTTCCGATCTTGTTCCCCCAGTACCCTCTCCTCACCGGAATAATAGAGAGTTTTGCCAAAATAATAGCCCCACGAATGGCAGTGGCCACTTCTTTAGCACACTTCACACCCAAACCAACATGTCCATTCCCATCACCAACAACAACAAAGGCCTTGAACCTGGTTCGCTGACCAGCTCTTGTTTGTTTCTGAACTGGGGTGATTTTCATCACCTCATCTTTCAAGATAGGACCAATAAGGGTGTCTATGATTTGGTACTCTTTGATGGGTAGTGAGTGGAGGTAGATTTGCTCCACGGAGGAGATTTTGCCATCTTTTACAAGGCGGCCTAGTTTTGTGACTGGTACCCATTTCTCTTCCTCCTCTTTGCGGCCAGAGCGGCGACGGCCTCGTCCACCGCGATCTCCACGTCCACCTCGGCCTCCCCGGTCTCCACGTCCACCGAAGCCACGACCGAAGGATCCACGTTCTGCAGGGGGGCGCTCTTCCATGGCTGCTGGTTTTGTTGAAATGTGAGAGATTAGGGTTTTGAGAGAGAGAGGCGCAGATGTAGAAGGAGTGTTGAAAAGGAGGGATTTATAAGAGGAGTGGAGAGCTAGGGTTCGTGTGGGGGTTAAGGTTTGAAGTAGTAGCTAGAGATTTTCATTGTGATCACTTTGGTACCTTTACTTTATTTGTGTTTAATTAAATTTCTAAACTTATAAACTCTCAAATTGGTGGTTTTAATTAAAAACATTTTATAGAATAGAATTTTCAATTATTATAATTAATAAAAATTATTTTTCATTGAAACTTTCATCTCAAGCGGCTCTGAATCGATGAAAATTATTAAAAATAAAATTTATATACACATATTTTTATCAAACCGTTCACTTACATTATATTATTATATTATGAATTAATTTAAATACTTTGTTTGTGTACTTATATATATATATATATATTGCTTTTTTTTTACTTTATTTATTTAATGAAGTTGTCCTACTTTCATAATTATTTTTCCTTTTTTTTTACAAATCTATTCTTTTCTTTTACACCTCACTACAAAATCATCAATGGAGTTATTATTTTAATTAGTGCTTGAAAAATAATCATTTTTTTCTTAACTTTATTTAAATTAATTCAAAATATGAAATTATTCTTAATTTTTTTTAGATTTGGACAAGAGGAATTTAATTTTATCCCCAAAACTTGGATTAATAAATAGCACATGAAAGAAATTTGACGCCCGAACAGGTGAAATTCAACATCAAATTGAATCCAATTCAATTGCAATTAAATTTAATACGCGATTGTTTTCAAAGAATGCTTTTATCAATCAGGTGACCTGAACTTTGGTGTTGTTCAATTTAGTCCCTAAGGTACAAACTAAGAGGCCATTGCCCATCAGTAGCCTGAGACTAATGGCGTGAGAGCCTACAAGCAGCCAGACATGGATTTGGACCAAATCAATTAAATCCCGGGTCCTCTCACAGCTACTCTTTGGGCTTATAGGGGGCCTATAATAGGTAAAAAAGGCTTCTGAATTGTCTTAAGATAATATATTCGGCAACTGGTGGAAGCCCATTCAGGCCCTTAGGTAGATTTCAAGTATAATTTCCTTTTTTTTTTACATTTGGAAAAAATATCAAAATAAAAATCGTCTTCAAATTAACTTGTTTTCCATGATTTTTTTTTTATACATTTTGACATATAAAAACATTTTTTTCTCATCTTTCGGATATTATTAATTTTTTTAAAAGAAAAAAAATTCAATGTAATTAACATGATTAAAAGGCAAGAAGAAAAAAAAACACAAGAACAGTATAAGATTTGTACTATCAAAATGTTTATTAATAATTGATCAGCTCAATCTTCTATCCAAATAAAAACATACAATGTTGTACAACAAGTAATTGGAATTAATTTTTATCATCGTAATGGATAACTTCGAACAAATGAGTTCCTCTTTGAGAAATTAACACAAAACTCAAATCCTCATTTGCTTTACAAGAAAGTATTTTCACAATATAATATTATATAATTATCTTTATTTTATATTTATTAATATAATATTATATAAATATTAAAGATAATTTAAATTTTTATTAATAATATATATATATATATATATATAAATAATAATATTACATGTAATTGATTATAAAGTATCTAAAACTAATGAAGAATTTTAAAGGCAAGCATTCTACCGAAGTTCATTTTCCTTTGGAAAAATGGAGTAAGACTACATTATTGAACAAAGCCTTAACATCTAGAAAAAAAAATATCGCACGATAACTAGGTGCCCGTCTGGCACTATGGTTGTGGCAATAGCAAAAAACAAATATTAAATTAAAATGTTTGGTTAATACTAACCATATTTTTTTTCCCATATGAATCCCACTTAAAAACTGAGGTAGAATCTCAGTTTAATTATGAGAAGCAATTTTTATCGGCTTCTCCTTCTTTTCTGCATGGAGAGTGAACTCTCCACTGTTCACTTAAACAGTGGAGATTGTCTCTATTGTTCCGACCGGATCGGGTCCGGTTCAAAGTTAAATACATTGAACCATGTCTAACCAAGTAAAATAAAATTAAAATTAAATTTTATTTTTAATTTTTAATTGTGTTTTATTCGAAAAACTAGTGTTTCACATTATTCAATGACACTACATAAATTAGAAGGAGATCGCTTAATGACGTAATATTTGTAGATTTGATTGCAATCCCAATTTTATTCCTGATGATATTTTACTTGATGTTGTTGCGCGCTTACAAAACCAATGAAACTGTAGTCCTTGTCAGATGTATTTCATACGTGATGGGACTATAGATAGTTTAATGGAACAATAAAAAATAATTTATATTAAGTATTATTCATTTTATGATGTAATAGCAGTAGTTAAATCTACAATATTTAAATTAAAAACCATCAATATTAATATATATACATATATATATATATATATTTTAAAATTATTTTATAACTTCAATTTGAAAAGCATTTTTAACCAAACACATTAAACTACTTTTTGTTTAACCTCAATTTCAACCATAGTTTTAACTAAACATATATAAATACCAAACCAACCTTAACTAAGAGTATTTTTTATAAAATATTTTTTTTCAAACCACAACTACAACAGCTACCACAATACCAAATACACTTTAAATCAATTATTTTTATTAAAACAATAAATAATGTTTTTACAAAGATATTGACTTGGCTAAGCTTGAATTGAGTTTCGTCAAATTTAATCGGAACACTATAAACTAGGATGAGTCACTAAAAACTCAGTCAAGTGAGTTTGACCATGTTAATATTTAGCTTGATCTAACTAAAAACTCAGTTCAAACCAA
This sequence comes from Populus x sibirica, assembly GCA_019202695.1. Classification (NCBI taxonomy): domain Eukaryota; kingdom Viridiplantae; phylum Streptophyta; class Magnoliopsida; order Malpighiales; family Salicaceae; genus Populus; species Populus x sibirica. The sequence goes on along the minus strand of JAGMVL010000502.1, from coordinate 197,453 downwards.
ACTCTAGATCTCAAATTTCTCAAGTTAACCCACAATAATGACTATCTTTATATATTCCGAGTTACTAAAAACTTAGAATAATCACTAACCTTTTTTTCCCCCATATATTTCTCCAATGACATCTAGTGTTAGGATAGAATCAATGATTACTCAAAGACAACTACGAACAATTTAGAGTTGATACTTGAATTCAAATAGCACATTACCGAATTCAACTTATTAATTAAGCACTAAATTAGCAAGTTGTACTTGCATCTGCTTATAATAAGGCTAAGACCTGTGGCTAGATCGAGTTGTCGTAGTCAGTAACTTAGTTTCTTTTTTTAAACTTTCTTTTAAGAAATATTTATATATGGTTTTGGGAAGATGGATTATGAACATGCCATGAACATCATCCTTATTTTTATTACCTCCCTCCATGAATCACACATGGTTGGTGGGTATAAAAAGCAGATCAGGGTCTACAGCTTGCCCCCTGAAGTTTCACTACGCATGGACGTTTAGGCTTTTCATCCATGTTCTGCACCTCAAAAATACATATGTAAAGTAATCATCATAAGATAAAAGAAAGATAATAAAGAAGAAATGTTTCAATTCAGGAATCCCATTTCAGTTCCTGATACCTTTAAAAGCATTGCCATATTCCCTTCTCTCTCCTAATTTTTCTTGCCATTAATTAGGGTATTTTTCTTCTGTTGCAACTTGCAGACATAAATCTTTTAACTTCCTCGTTCTTTCCTTTTCAGTCAAGGATTTTTTTTCTTTTCCTCTGGCTATATACGCAAATCTTTTCTTTGTTACTTGGTCCTTGTGCATGCCTGTACAGCATACTCATGTTGGTTATGACTCCCTCTCCCTCTCACATTTTAACACTGTGAAAATATGCATACTCATTTTTCAATTCATGGAGAGAAGGAGGTGGGTCGCAGTGATTGGTGATTTTCCATGGGAGAAGAGGACACATGATGATTGGTGGTTGGTGACTCTAGGTTTGCTTGAGAGAGAGAGAGGGGTGACTCTTGGGCTGCTGGCAGCACTACATGTGGGAGGCTGTCTGGCAGCACTACTGTCAATGTGGGAGGCTGTCTGGCGCTGACGATATGGAAGCTACCATGAGTTGCTGTGAATGATGGTGTGATGGTTGGTGACAGTGGGAAAGAGTGAAAATTAGAAGAAAATGGGAGCCAAGGGGGGTTGCAATGTTTTTTTTAAAAAAATTTCTTCACTCTTTTTTTTCTCATCTCTCCTTTTCTTTCTCTCTTTCTCCCTGTAAACAAATTACTCTCTCTCTCTTTTCTCTCACTCCATCTTTTTCTTCCTTTTTTTTCTTTCTAAGAACTTTCCCCTCCTTTTTGCTTGCACGAGTCTCTCTTATTTGTACTTATTTTTCTCTTCTTATCTTCTCAAACCTTCCCTCGTCTCCTCCTCCCTTTTTTTTCATCCTTATCACTTAATTTCTTGTGGAGGGGGCAAAACTTTATGTTTATTTTTATCCATCTTTCCTTGCATGATTATTGTTTTACTCAACAATCTTTTTTTTAAAATATTTATCGATATAAAAACTACAAGCAAAATGGTTGAAAATTATAAAATAATTATTGTTTTTTGAATTCTTAAGAATGTGATCGAAATGGGATCAAAATCGAGTTACAACACCTTTCTCAAACAAAATTTAAAACCAGGAACTTAATATTGATTCTCTTTTTTAATTCAAGCACTCATGTTGGATTTCCAAACCCATTATTCTACTGCTTGAAGAGTTCCAATCATTTCAAACTGCCATATAATTTATGAATTATATCATCATTTATTCTTATATTTGGACGTGTAATTTTTATTGCTCTTCATTCTGCATTACCTGATTCACTCCTCAAATAGAGTGAACCAATTTCTGCGAGAGAAGGGAAATTCAGCTATGCTGTGCAGGTGGTCATTGATAACCTGCAATTGTTTCCTTCCATGGCCTCTGCTAGCTACTTCTGAAGGTAATCTAGCCCACTTTTAGGACGATAAAGCAAGGGTATTTGTGCCATACAAGTTTAAGAAATTATCTCATACAACATGGAGGAGATGAACAGTATCATTTCTAGCGGCCAAATACTTTGGGATTGGGATTACAAACTTATGAGGTGAATCGACTCAAGAGACTAAAGAACTTGTCGAAAAAATGAAGGGGAAAAAAAAAAATGTAAAGAATAACACAAATGAACCTATATTATTTTCTGGTCCGGTTATTTAGACCCGAGCAAAAGGTGATGATTTTCCGATTGAGGATATCTGCATAAATCTTCAGGAAAATTTATTCCTTCTGGTTACGATTATGTTCTGTTCCTCTAGCAGTTGATGCCACACTGCGTAACGTCTGGTCCAGTCACCTTGGTTGTAAAAGGGTCAACACGTACCCACAGTAAGGAGAAGATAGAAGCAAGGAGAACTGACCACACCACAACAATCGTAGGTGTTCGGTTTTGGCGTCCCATCAGACCCTTGAGGAAAGGATAAAGATGAATAATCACCCAGAAAGCAAAGAAAAGCTTGCCAAAGAGAGGACCCCAAGATTGATAACCACTGTTTATGGCGTAAGAGACTCCTGCAACCACTCCAACCAGATTGATTATGAGGAGAGTAGTTGGTGGGATAAGTAAAGTAGTCCATTTGAACATATATAGCTCGGTAAAATCACCATCTTCATCAGATGCTTTTGAAGTGACTGTAAAATTTGTATCTATTCCAGCAAGGACTTTCAGCAGGCCTTGGAAGACAGCAAAGAGATGAGCTGACACACCTCCAATAACCCAGAACTGTTCATTCCTCCACCATTCATCGATCCCAACACCACTCCATCTCATTTCCAAAATACCAGTTGCAAAGATTGAAAGAAAGAGGGATATGAACCAGATACTGGCAATGTTACTAATCTGCAATACCACAAAACACAAACCAGGCATGTAAACACCACAGAATATTACTTTTCAAGAGAAATACCAAAAAAATTGTTATTTTCTGCCTACAAGTTCTTTGCACTTTAATTCGAGTTAAAAAAGAGAGGAGAAAACTACATTTCTATTTAGTAGTCAGCAACAAAAATATTATTCTTAGGTCAGGATTCTGTTGTTCCATAATTTCAAAACTTTCATACAGGCTTACAGCAATCTAAAGTAGAAACAGCAAGTGCAACTATATTCACCTGTGGAATAATGAACTTTCCCGTAAGAAGGCACACGGCAGGCAATGTACAATAGGCAAGAAGAGGAATGGATGTGATTGGATAAATGGTGGTGTTGATATAAGCAAATCTCTCGAGCCATTTTAGCCTTCCACTATAGCCATACCATATGGGGCAGTGACGACTGAGAAGAATTTCAACGGAACCCAAGGCCCACCGAAGCACTTGATTTAGACGATCAGAAAGATTAATGGGAGCAGATCCCTTAAAGGCAGGACGCTTCGGCATGCAATAGATTGATCTCCAACCACGAGCATGCATCTTGAATCCTGTAAGGATATCTTCCGTAACAGAACCATATATCCATCCTATCTGCAGAAAGAAACAACAATATGTTTATTAGAAATACAAAATTAATGTGTCAACATGAGCCACAGGTAGGGATGCATATAGAATTCTCACCCTCCTTCACTCCCTCCCTCTCTCTTTGTGAGGGATGAAGAAGTGAAAATCTTTGGCTTATAGTACATTCGCCCATTTTTACAGGCTAAAAAAACTGGGAAAATAATTGTACCAGCATTAGAGAAAAGAAAAGGTTAACATACTTCACTTCCCCAGTCTGACTTGTCTTCATATCCACAGCTGATGACATGAATAGCTTCTTTGAGAAGAGACTCTGGGGTGGCGGACTCCGGAACACCACCATTCTCCATAAGGGTGGAAGCAACAAACACGGTTGATTGGCCAAATCTTTTCTCAAGTGTCATTTGAGACATGAGCAATGATTTTTCATCATCGAATCCAGTACCTTTTGAAGAAAGTTGCAGAAATATCAGCATTGCAAGCACAAAGGAGAGGTAGCCAATAACTATTCACAGGACAAGTGCCTATCATCTATTTAGCACCACTAAACCACTATCTGAAGTAACTTGTTTGTGTGTCAATAATATTTTTAAACCCTATCCTGAAGACAAGTTCCACCAAAATCACTCTCATTTAGAAAATGGATAGAAGTAAAAAAATTCAAGCTATATTATATGAAGTTTGAATCATTAAAGATAGAAGACCCATGTGTTATTGACTAGTCACCAACTAATGTAAGTAGATATCCATGTCTGCAGAATGAAGATGTGATAGATCAGCAGCTAAGGAAAAATAAAAGGCCATGCTTACCTTCAACCCCTTCTTCTATATCTTCTAAATTGAATACCGGCAAAGTAGGGTCTACAAGCTTGCTTGATTTTTTCTTACTATCCTTTCTACCCGATCTAGAACTCTTCTTTCGTGATCCACCAAAGCATGAAGACAGAAACCCTGGTTTCTTATGCTTAGGCTTGAGAGGAGGCTCATAGCCATACAAGGCCGTTCTATTGAAAACACACCCTGTACCCACGTATACAGGGCCTTGGATTCCATCCAATCCTCTTAAATTTATCTAACATTGCATAAGCATCAACAAAATATCAACAAGGAAAATGTACGAATTTTAGTTTTTTGTAACGTGTAAAATGAATAGTTCTGCATGGCACTTGTATCATGAAACTACAAGAGGATAAAATTGTGCCAAAGATTGCTGTGAGCACTTACATCAAAGAAAACAGTGTTACGGTTGGCATATCGATCGTTTCTATCAATCCCATCAAATCTCTGAGGAAACTGGACATAACAAACTGTTCTTCCAAGATTAGGATCCATTAGAAAACACATAGCTTCTCTCAATGCCTTGCTGTTGTTTATGTAATGATCACAATCAAGATTTAACAAGAAGGGCCCATTGGTGAGGACTGCTGAAACACGAACCTGCACAACCCACAATAGTTAGTAGTAAAACCTTAATAGGTTCCATTATTGATAATACTGAAAACTTACAAGTGCATTCATAGCACCAGCTTTCTTATGATGCTGAAAACCAGGACGCTTCTCACGGGACACATACACTAGCCGTGGAAGTTCATTACCCTCAGTGTCAAGTCCTCCACTATGGCCCAAGAAAACCTGCAAATTATGATGTAAATAGGATCAGACACCATGACATGTGTTGATTTTAACACAAAAAAATTGATCCAAGAGAAGTATCAATAAAAAAAAGGCAAGGTTGCTTAAAACAGTAGTTTCCGTGTTGTGAAGCCCAAATAACAATCAGCAAATAGAATAAAAAGGTTATGAAACGGAAGGATAAACATAATTATTCAACTGCAAGCAGAAAATTATAGATTGCGAAATGAAAAGCCAAAAGCCATTTACAGGAGTGCAGTACACAAAAAATATCAACGTTGTGAATTTTGTGTGGGTTGTAATTATCCTAAGAAGGCATTTCTGACTGAGGAAAATCTTAGTTTAGTTTGAAAATGGACAAACCTGGATCATTCCTGGATGATCTCTGATGTTATTTCCAGGCCAAGGTGTACCATCTTGCATGACCCATCCTTCATCAGGAACCTTTTGTGCCTTTGCAACAAGCCCATTGACACGAACTTTAAATTCTTCATATTCTCTCTGAAAGAAAGTTATTTGGAGTAAGATAAGTAATATATACATGCTAAGTTTATGAATATCAAAATCATTCACTAGAACCTCAATTTCCTACCTTCATTGCTCTGCGTTCTTTGACAAATGATGGATGAACCTTGTCTTTTAAGTAGTCAATCTTCTGTGAAAAGTACCATTCTGGAGCTCGGGGCTCAATATCATATCTCTTGCAGAAAGGAACCCATTTTCTTGCAAATTCAGACGTTTCAGACATAGTTTCAAATGTCAACATAGCAGCTCCATCATCTGAAACATAACAAGAGACTTTGTCGACTGGGTAATCAACTGCAAGAATAGACAGTACTGTATTGGCTGTGACCAGTGGAGGTTCCTTTAAAGGGTCGACTGTACTGACAAAAATGTCAACAGCAGCCAACTGAGACGGCTCTCCTTCTTTCTCATATCTGTGAGGCACTCAAAAATCCAGAAGTTAAATCTTTTAAGGATTTTATTAAAATTTAAAAACATTACAACTTACAAGATTATAGGAAAAAGGAAAAACTACCTGAGAGATAGCCTGTCAAGATATGTCTCACGGTTCACAGGAAGCCATTTAGGGAACTGATCCAATATCCATGATATTGCAAACCATATCTCACAGATAACGGATATTAGCCACAAAGCGTAAGCATTCCTCACTGGATTTGTTAAACGGTAGTGTAAGAAAATGCAAAGGACAACAAGCCGCAAAACTATGACCATCCTGTAAGGGTTAATCCTAGAGGAAGGAATAGAAACCTTCCTTGAGAGAGGCTGGCGGGCTTCATCATTTCTGCATTACAACAATGGAATGAATACAAGAAAACAACGAGGAAAAAAAAAACAAAATATGATCTCAATTAAAACTACTGGATTTGCAAAGCCAAAAGGGAGAAACCGAGAGAGGAAAAACTGGAGGACAGGGAAGAAAAGTCACAGTTTCATATAGGTAATGTGTGAATGCTGTTAGGCAGATGATAAAGAGACAGTGTGCATAAAAGAATCAGTTTTACACTGTGCTTCAGGCACTTACAGTAAAGAATCATCCATGAGTACATCAGTGCTGGCATCAAAATCTCCGCCACCCCTGCCTTCAGATGGTGCATTACTAACACTCATCGGAGCAGTATTCTTCTCTGGCTTCATCTTCCAACCATCAATCCTCTCTCTCCAGGCTACATTGCCAAACCCCAATGAGCCAGAATCCCTTGTTGGATCCACCACCCTTATATTAGCTGCAGAAAGTCCAATACAAACGTTAAAATCTGAACCCAGTGATATTTTATTAGTACGTACATATTCATACCTCTGATGCCACTTTCAGGAGAAGCCATTGAGTAACGCTCAGGAGATGCAGCTGAAAGATCCCCGGAAACCTGAAATATAAATATTATCAACAACTATCGTTGATATTAAAGGGAGAAGAGAAACTAGAAGCAACAAATTGCTGCATCACCTACCGAACGTCTACCAGCCAGATAAGGAATATGGTTAAGAGAACCATCTTTGTCATAGTTTGTGGTTGCAAGATGCTCTTTCCGACCAGAACTCGAATCCCAACCCAGCATACGTTCTATCTTTTGTTTCTCATCTTGAACGCCTGATATGTGATGGTTTGACTTGTTTCCTACATCTTCAGAATCAGCATCTCCCATTTCTTCCCCTTGAATTGGAGGGCTTCCTGATGATGAAGAACAAAATGTATCACAGACACATTATCTACCTAAGCATAAATTGCAAAAGCAGCGACAAATGGTGCTGGACTAACCTTTATGCCTCTTGTATTTAGTCTTGCATTGAGGACAAGACTGGTTACCATCTTTCCTCTCATACTCATAACATGGACGGCAAACTGGAAATGCACATACATGGCAAGCAACAAAGGGCTCTCCATCTATAGTCTTGCCAATATCATCACTGCAGATCTGGCAGACCTGGATTTTTTTTGGCTGAACAACAAGCAAAACACCCAAAGTCAAAAGTAAATTCATAGATAAAAAGCACCTAGGAACAGATTTCATAATTGCTCCCGCAAAACACAAAGACAGCAGAATTTCCAAGCAGTTCAAATATATTAGATTAAAAAAAGAGGAACTATCTTCCTTGATTCTAAGTGCAGCAAACCAACGGATTTTTCCATAGGAACAAAAGAGAGAAATTAAGAACCACTAACAATCAAGCAGACAGATTTAGTTTATTACACAAGCAAAAGTTTCAGCTGTTTGCATCTAAAATATAGCTCATGATCTACACTCAACCAAAGATACCTGACAAACAAGCTAAACATATTTAGAGCTATACATTAAATTCCATTTGGATCTGTAGACTGAATATAAAATTCATCGAAGTAGTTTCATCTACAATAATTAATTAAAGGAAACAGGAACAGCAACAAAATCCCACTTTCACTTTCCCTCTCTATATTCTTTCAAGAATCCAACCATGGCATAAAGAACAAAAATTTCTTCCCGATTGGATCACATTAAACATTTCACCAAAAGGTACTGAAAGCGGCAATGCACAACACCCTTCATACATCGCAATCCAACCAATTGAGTGTCTACTCTCTATCTATCAATCCCAGTAACACTAAGCAAAGTTATTAAAATGTGACTAACCCCGGCAGCATCATCTCCTTCTAGATCCATTACTGCCCCTTTAAGCAAGCAAAATGCTCTATCCCTGGTCACAAAATCTTGAAAGCAGCTATTTTTAAAGGCGCCCCTCCATTGATGACCAATGGAGTTCTGATGATGCCACACACAAATAATTAAGGCCTAGTAGACTATAAAAGCTTTAATTCACACACCGACACTTTGAGAGAAACACGACAAGGGCCGACACAGATCCACACTGCCCGTCCCCCTCCATTTCTTCGTGTATTTTTTTATAAATAATTTAGAGAAGAATAAAAAAAGCTGCCAAAAGAGAAAAACGTGCAAACTGGAACTTGTTGAGGTGCCAGGTTGGAGATATTTAAGTTACAGTACTTGCTTCTTTCAGAACTTGCCACGTAAGCATAAAGTGTCGGACGTTTTGACGTGGCAAAACATGAATGGATGTTTTATCATGTAGTTCCTCGTAGTGGTCCTTTTCTTTCCTCTGCAGTAACCGGACAGGATCCAAACAAATGAAGGTAAGTCTTCGCGTTTAGGTAACTCTGGATATGTGAATTTACTGATATGCCACGAGTTTTGGACGGAAAATTGAGAAATGGAGGGTATTGGTGTTAAAGTAAACGCTTGGAACTGTGTAAAAATGGGTTTGACTAGAGAATGATGAGCTGGCAGAAACTGTTAGCATCAATTGGAATTTTTTTTTTTTTTTACTGTGAGGACTTGATTGAAGGAGTGACGTTTACCAAGGGGTCAAATGGTCAATTAAAACGACCTTGAATTTCACAAGAACATATACATGAAAAGAAAATAATTATCAAACTTTTTTTTTTTATGGGGGAGGGGTCAGCCTCATTGTTCGATGGTTCTAATAATGACACTAGGCTAAGGCCAATGATTGGTATGACATGAATGTTTTTTAATTTTACATAATAAATATCTTTAAAGTAATTTGTACATTAATTAAAATTAAATATTTATTCTAAACAATTTTAATATTAAATTTATATTAATTTGATATATTTAAAAAAATAAAATTAAATACTAATTTCAAGGTTAGAATTAGAAAAATAAAATAAAATAGCAAATCTTCTTTAAGAAAATATTATTCAATAAAAAATTATTGAAGTTATCAAAATATTTCACTTGATTACTTTTTTAAATATCTAACTACTAGTTTATTACCTGCATTTCATTGCAGGTTAGACCCAAAATTTTTGAAATGTAAAGAAATAAAGTAAAGATTCTCAAAAACTTTTTGATATTATTATTAAATTCAGTATAATAATTTAACTTGAAAAATCTCGACCTAATCATTTACTTAGCTTGAGCTTTAAATTAAATTGTATGAAAATTATTTCGTTATGATTTTATTCACTAGGTAGGTCTATATATATAAAAAAATCAAATAAAAAAACATGTCATTTTCATCTTAGTCAACCCGCAAAACTTGCAATCTATGTTATAAACTTTAACCCGTGTTATGAACTTTATTGGGTTAAATTAGTTTTTTTATTTTATTATATAATAAAAATTCAAATCACTACTTAATCATAAAATTAACTAAAAACTCAACATTAAAGGATGGGATTGGAAAAAAAAAAGTTAAAGAAACTTGCAAACCGAGCTATGGACTCTACTTAGTTGAATTATTTTTTTATTTTATAATATGATAAAAGTATAAAAACCAATTCACAATGTATAAAATACTAAATGATAAAATTTGATAAAACCTAACATACATTAAAGACGAGAATAGAAAAAAAAAACCAAAAGGCTAATTAAAAAAGATTTTTTTTAAAAAAACTCATTCTTGCATGAGCTAAGGTGGGCTGGTTAATAAGACCAAAAGTGGGAGCCAGAGACAGGCCCGTGCCCATGTGATTGTAATTTTTTTATTCTTTTAATAAGGGGCAAATGACCCGATAAATGACGTCGTTTGTCGTTCCTATGCGCCCCCATTCTCAAACTTGCAACCTCAAGATAACTCTGGTTAACAAGTTACAAGACAAAATTGTTAATCAAACGATTAAAAAATAAATTAATTTAGTTAATTGTTTATATGGACAGTTCAATATTTAATAATTTGTGGGATTACTTCACTAAATAAATGAGATTTTTACAAAAGAAATTCTACTAAAAATGTGATCAATAAAAATAATTCATGGAATTAAAAAATACAAATATTTGTTATTAACAATCAACTTTTCTAATATACATACATATGTGCGTATATACACACACAAAACAATAAATTATTTGTTTCTTCAATTATGTACACATTAGTTGCTCAATGATTGGCTAGCTATCATGTACAATAAACAATCCATGGAGGTCCAATTGAAACCTGAGAAAATTAAAACAAAAGAAACGTCAAGATAAATTAAGTAACCACTTGAAAAGGTTCGATTCTCTAACCACTAGGAAATTCTTTCATACCTTGTTCTTACTCTCTCCCTCTCTTGAATTTATTTATTTTTCCATCAAGAACATTTTGGATAAACAACTCCCAACGTAGCTAATTTAACATTGTTGCACAAAGCTTTGGCCGTTCTATCTCCTGCTCTTTCAAGATTAATATCTTGTAATAGAATCCCTTGACATGGATAAGCCTTGCTGCAATCAAATCTCATAGCCACTTCAGAAGCGCTAGTCCCCTTTATGTTCTTGTACATCACATTTTTCACTTGAAGTGCTGACTTCTGCATGCCGTGATCAAGAAATCATTTTAAGAGCTAAATTAAGGGTAATGGGCAATGTTAATTAGTTGTGAAGATCCTGTAGGATAGAGTTCTTCACCTGTTGTTTGCATGGTTTATCCTGGTCACAATAGTTTTGATCTATTATAATGGGGTTGGTGACCTTGTTCATTTCAATATTCTGAAACTTGATGTTGCTTACATTCCCAGACCCTCCCTGCATATTAATTACGATCACAATTGAGCTTAAATTTTGATTAAATGGCATACGATGCACATCGATATTGCTGATAAAGTGAATTAAGGATAGTAAATATTACCTGCCATGTTTTGATCCTAACACCATTTGCGGTGCCAGAAAGCTTGGCACCATTGACAGTAACTCCTGAAACATGGTCTTTTGAATCATGTGCTCCTAAGCTTCCAATACTATTGATAGAAAGGAAATTGAAAGAGAAATATTAGATAATATATACTTTCAGAAACACACACACACATATATATTAGCAAAGGAAATAAGTAATATACCAGAAAGAAAAATATCAGTTCATATATAGCTAGAAGGTTAAAGTTTGGTGTTTAATTAATAATTCAGACCTGATTCCATGACCTGGTCCACAAGTTATGCCCGTGGCCTGCACATTATGTGATCCACTTACAATGGATATACAATCATCACCTTCATTAAAGAACACAGGACAGTCAAGAAAAATGCGATTAAGGAGTGAATCTGGAAAGAGAGGGGGGGTAGTAACAGCATACCTGTTCCTATGACTGAATCAGTAATCTGGATGTTTTGAGTCTTTGTGATATGGATGCCGTCGGTGTTAGGGCTCTCTTCTGGTGAAGTTACTGTGAGGTTGGATACTAGAACATGATTGCTTTTCTTGAAAGTAACATGCATTTGTTGTGCATTTTGGATTTTGAGGTCCTTCACAATCAAATTCTGGCATTCAAAGAAGGTGACAGCCTGCATGCAAAGCATACATATAGTTTCCCAAATGACAATTCCTTAAGTTCATACTCTTACTTAATTCTCAAAGCTTAATTTAGGGGAAAATACACTGCTTTTGATTAAATTCACACACGCACCACCATAAGATGAAAGCCAGAAAAAAATTGCAGAACTATACAGACAAGGAACATACCGTAGGTGCCTCTTTGCAAGGCTGCAGGTAATGAAAGAAAAAGTAAGAGATTCAGTTACTCTTGGTCAGGAGAAAATTGAGAAGATGAAATTAAGAATTACTCCTAAAATTATCATTAAGAAACACTGAGTTTTATAAATATATATGGCTTACAAGAGATTTATTGACTTTGCACGAGTTTTCCCACCATATCTTCCCATTTCCATCGATAGTTCCACCACCTTCAACTAGTAAATTGTCAACGCTATCAAAGAGTAGCCAATGTCTACTATCCTTTTTGTAGTCCGATTGATTACAAGATGCTTCAATGGTTCCATGTACCTGACATCAGTTTCTCAAAAACGGTCAATTATCTGTCTCACGGAGGAAGCATCTTCCAAATATTTATGCATTTATATCTATATATGCAGTTAAACTCACCTGCAATGCAATATTAGATTTGCAAGGACCCTGGAATTTAATCGGCTTAAGACGATAAGTGTACTCGGGCACAACAATAACAGCACCTTCAGGGGAAGAACAAGCTTCCTTCCAAGCCCTTTCAAATGTCTGAGAGAATTAATAAAGTCTATATTAATACTTGCAGGAAATAGAAATTGAAGGTATGCAATATTCCTACAAAGCAAGTAAAAGAGAATCAAGCATTCTGTGGAAAAGAAAAAAAAAAGAAATTAATTAAGGCCGTGGAAAAGGAATATTGGTAGGAGACAGAGCTAGGAAAGTGCTGAGAAATTAAGCATGTCTCACATTAGGGTCCAGTTCTTGTCACCAAATTAAAGATTTAAAAGTAAAATAATTAATGCTCTAAGAGTATTTATCTCGAAATTAAGTTGCTAATCAGTACTGGATTAGAAAATATTGCATGAATTCCCAGTGCATTAATTTGCACAAATGAAAAGCAAGATTATTTGAAATCTTAATTAAATAATGTAAGAATAAATGGTCACATGTACACATGCTTATAATAAAATATGAATATACATGCATGCTATAATAATATTAATGGATTATAGTTATATAATCATGTAATTTAATTTGTGGTATATATATATATGTGTAAAGCTAGCTTGACTATCTGAGAAGAAAATACCTCTGTGTCATCTGTATCATCTCCTCCATCATCTTTAACTCCATAGTCCTTTACACCAACTGTTATAACTGGAGTTGATTTCCTACCCTCTTTGCTAAACGTCTGCAAACCTAAAACATCACTTCGTAGCTTAATTAAGTCCTTAAACCCGCCATCTTCAATATACGAAGGATAAGCTTGAGAATCATAGCCAGATGCTTGTTCTTCAAGGTAATTATTAAGTGGGTCCTCTTGCGAACAACTATAGGAAGAAATAATGGAGATGGAGATTATGAAGAATGAGTAAAGAAGTGCCCTTTGTAAGGCCATTATAACTAGATATTTCTTCTCTTGCAAGAAAGAGGATCGATAATCTGAAAGGTATAACAGAAGATTGTTACATGGGAAATGAAATTTTAGAGGTATGGAAGTGAAGAAAATGTCATGATGTTTTTCGTATATTTATAGGGAGAAAGGAAGGAGAGAAATGATGGCTGTGTGTCCTTGAGCATGACTTTTGAGGCATGGCTTGTGACACCAGATCGAGATCACAGAGACGACGAAAGGATCTCTTGGCATAATCTACATGCATTCTTTTGTGTGTTTGTCCATGTATTAAAGTTAATAACAAATTATATTCTCTGATCAACACAAGATAAAAATCCAAATTCTGCACTTGGCATAACCTATCTTTGATGGGTTCAATGCCCAACTTTACTAACTATACAGGCATCCATTATTTGGCATAACCTATCTTTGATGGGTTCAATGCCTAACTTTACTAACTATACAGGCATCCATTATCTTATCCTTTTCTTTTTGTATGGCTGTGTGTTAATATAAATTATATATTAAAATTTTATTTAATATTTTAAATTTTTTAGTTGAATTGATTATTTAACATAGTACCAAAGCCTTAATGATCAAGTGATCACGAGTTTGAATATCATCATCCCTATTTATTTGATAAAAATCACCACCGTAAAAATTGATAAATACTAACGGAATATTTCCGTCAATAAATTACAGTGAATTTTACCAACGGAAATATTCTCTTGGTATATACCGAGAGAATTACGGTGGAAAAAAAATTTAAAACAAAGCAAAAAAAATACGATAATATGTCATTTATACTAACAGAATTACCAACAGAATTAATTTCATCGGTAAAATCATTGGTAAATTGTTCACTTCTCCCTGACACTATTCATCATGTCAATTACAAAGGGAATCACCGACAGAACATTCCGTCGGTATTTTTCAGAGAACACTGGAACTGTTCACTTTTTAATTGCACTGTTAATTATTGTTCTTTACAGACAAAATCATAGACAGATTGAAAAGTCATCGGTGTTATTTGACAGGTTTCTAAAAATTTTCGAGTAAATTGAAAATTTAAATTAAATATTATAGACGGAATTACCGACGGATTGAAAAGTTGTCGGTGATATTTGACGGATTCTGAAATTTTTTTATTAAATTAAAAATTTAAATTAAATATTACAGATGGAATCACCAATGGAATGGTTAGAAATATTAATATTTAATTATCCATCAATAAAACCATCGGTAAAATACCCCAATAAATGAAATCTCTTATTTCACAACAAACGAGCCTGTTCTTCTTCTTCTTCCCTTCAAGTAAAAAACATCAACATCCATTTTTTTCTTTTTCTTCTCTTCTGTCCTCAACCTCTTCTCCTCCACTCTCAGGTATGTCTTCTTCTCTTTTTTTCTTTTCTTTTCTCATATTTTTTTTAATTAACATACTTTATGAATTTGTTTTTTTTTTCTCTTCTCAACTTCACTTGCAATTACATTAAGGTAAGATTTTTCTTTCTTCTTCTTTTTTTTGTGTTTTTTTCATTATATTTATTTTTTATTTTATTTTTAAATTTTTTGTTCTTAATAATTGTATGAATGTTATCGTAGGATTTTTTTTGTTTTATTTTTTTGTGTTATTTATTTTTTGTAAATTTTTTGAGTTGATTTTCTTCTTCTTTTTTCCAAGCAACTCAATTATGAGTATTATAGACTGTTGATTTATATTAATTTAATTATTTTCTAGTTTTCTTAAATAGATTTTAAAAAAATATATTTTTAAATAATCACCAACGGAATTGTATATGGTATTTTTTTTTATTATATGACAATTTTCCCGAGGAAAATACCGACAAAATGAAATAAAAATTTTTTGGCACGCATTTTTTGTCTATAAAACCATCAATTTTTTTTACCAACAGAATTAACAACAGATGATGGAATTACCAACAAATGTTATTTCGACGGACGTATTCCGTCGATAAATTAGTCGGTAAAATTTTCATCGACGGAATGAAAATCTCATGCCGACGAAAAAATTATGTTGGTAATATTGTTAAATGTTGTAGTGAATTAAGCATAAGATAATATGGACCTATGCAAATTTCAAACTCAAAGTTTGAGGGGGTATGTTCAAAAATAATACAAATTATATTTTAAAATATTACCTAATAGTTTAAGTTTTTTGGTTGAATTGATTCTTTTACTGTCATTAATTTAATTTGTGCTTGTTATTAATTTGCAAGAGAAAATTAATTAAGGTCGGTAATCATGAGAATTAATTTCAATCGATCATGGCTAAACATGTTGCTCATATAGCAGCAGCTTCTAGTTGGTTTTCAGGAAAAGCAAAATAAAATTCTTACAAGTCTACTATTTCTCTTTTGGACCCTGTATTGGACAAGAACAATGTCCATATAACTCATTCCCCCTTTTTCTTTTTTGTTTGAAGAAACCATGAAAATCTATCTTGATACTTGATACCTTGCGTGTGTGCACACACAAAAGCGATGATTATTAATCAATGGCGTCACAATTAAGAGTGTACAGCAGAGACAAACTGAAACTAATTCACGATTGATTACAAGGAAATTGCATTCATATTAACATCTATAATTAGCTTCTTGTACATATTTGCATGGTTACAAGCATGCATCCCACCTTGCGTACTCAGGATTCTACACGGGAGTCTGTAACATTAAGAATTATATATAGAATTCACACTTTTCAACATGATATCAAACTGCTTAGAATTAGGTCACGAAAGATTGCTGGTAATTATCCATAATTTTTCTCATGTGCCCATAAATATTCCTCATACTACTCGCTCTGCTGCTGCTGCTGCTGCTGCTGATGGCACTCACATGGTTCATTGCATATATATGTTGTTAGTTCTTGCAAACAAGGTTATCAAGAGGAGCTGGGGACACTGAGGGGTGTATATTTCGTGTGTGGGTGTACATCAACCCGATATGATTCTAGCTAGGGTTTGAACTGGGAGTAAATATAATTGTCTCTTGCATGTGGGTTTATAGGATGGGTACGTGTCAGATTTTGATATGGTCGTCATCTGACCTTAAAATGTGTGTAGATATGGCTAACTTAATGCTTTCGTACTCCATTTGTCTAGAGTAGTGGAGGGGAATAACTTTGGTGTAGAGAACATTTGTTGATGACTAAACTTTCTAAGGTGTTAGTCTCCATGGAATCATGAAATGCAAGACTTTAATACCAGCGCCCCCATGTTGAGTTCTACACACTTGTAATCGTCTCTCTTATTACCAATAATGACCAGACAAATTATGGGAATGATTTTCCAGATAAGGGGGCATGTTAGGTTAATGGAACACAGCTTAGCATCCCATCTGGGATCGCCATCTGTATTAGTGGGCCCTCGAGTAGTGAGCAGAGGATGATTTTTTAGACACAGATACAATTGGGAACTTGAACAAGGTAAGGCACTGATGTAACTGTATAATGATCATACTTGACAGTTTAATCAATTAAGAGCATAAACATCGACTTTTATCAATTACTAAGCAATCCACATGATGACAAACCAGATAGAGAGAGGGTTAATTGTTTATTTACAGGAGAAAAGGACCGGCCGGGAAAGTTGAATGCAATGCATTTTTCTTACATCATCCAAAACCTGTTTCGTCATTGGATTCGTTTCAACGTCAATGAAACTTTCACAGATAAGAAAACATTAAGAAAGAGAAAACTTACCTAATTTAACAACCATTTAAACATACTTATGAAACCATACAATGGGGCATAAATACAAAAGAAATTGTATCAGCATTGATCATCATTCATAATTTAGAAGAGACATGTTGGACCTCGTTACCATTAATGGAGCCCATATAGTTTCTCATGCATAGTTTGTCATAGTTATAAATTTGGAGTGGCTCGGTAAGTCGACTCGACCTAGCCTAAACTAGTCTAAGTTGAAGAAAAGTTGATAAAAGAAGATAAAATAACCAAGGTTTTTCAGAGGAAGATTACAATCAAAAAAAGGTTTTATTATGAGAACAGAGTAAAACCAAAAAAAGAAGAAGGAAGAAGTATGATAACAGATCAAAAAGAGGAAGATTAAAAAAAAGAGAGAATAAATGAAGTATCGGAAGCAAAAGCAGAGAGTAAATTTGCAGAGGCACCTTCCTAGTAAGGTTTTATAATGAAAGGGGAGCCGAGAAACGTTGATGAGAATTGAGAAATTTATTAGGGTTTTGTTTGGACTTTATGTTATAGAGTCCACGAGGACATAAATGGGTTGGCATTATAAGCCTGTGTTCAGCCCATAAGCTTTTTTTCTATAAAAGTATTTTTTTTATGAGTCGACCCCTGAGGACTTAAATCTTGCTTCGAGTAGGATTAATATATATATATATTCAAGTTAAAGATGTATTTTGCTGGGGCCTATTCAATTTCTTTCATAACCTAAAAATCGATGTTAAAGCGCTGCAAGCATGTTTTAAAATAAAAAAACTATGTAGGTCGAGTTATAGACCATAATGTTAAAGGACGAAAATGAAAAGAAAGTAATAAATAAAAAAAAAAAAAGCTCCAATCCAATCTAAATTAGCATAGCAAACTTGTGATCATGATTATAAGACTGGAACATTCTCATAGAACACAAAGAAAAAATAAAAAAATAAAAATTTAATAAACTCGAAGTCAAAAGTTGAAATAGAGAGAGAAATTGGTGTAAAAAAGATTGAAATATTTATTTTAAAAAGGATAAAAAAAAATTAAAAGAATAAGAAATAAGTTTGACATAAAAATAAAAAAATAAAAATTATATAAAAGCACCGAACAATTCCAAGCTTACATGAAAAATATGTGATCCGGACCGTGAGGCCAAGTTATCATCATAGAAACTAAAACAAGAAAAAATAATAAAGATTCTTAATTTTTAATAAACTCAACGTTAAATAATGAAATTGAAAAATAAAATTAGTGATAAAAAGACATAACAAAGATCGATATCGATCTGGGTTAAAATTTTATACTTGTAACCCGAGTCTTGAGACCGAGATTACTGTGTCGAAAAAATTAACAAAACTTAAATCTAAATAAATCAAATATTGAAGGAATGAATTGAAAAAAGAAAACCAAATCCAAAAAAGGAACCAAGGAAAAAATAAATTAAAAGAATGAGTGTCAAACTTGACATAAAAATTAAATTAAATCAAATGATAAGGGATGTAATTGAAAAAAAAATAAAAAAACAACAATCAAAAGAATGAGGATCAAGCTTGATATAAATACCCAATATGATAAAATTCTATGGGATGAAATTGAAAAAAAATTATAAAAAAAATATTCAAAACAAATAAAGAACAATCAAAAGAATAAATGACACAATTGGAATAAGAAGAAAATGGAGGACAACTATTATTCTTGGTTGGGCTAACACTTTTTCCGAGGGGAATAGAGAGAAAAGAAGGGGGAGGAAAAATTCAAACGCCGCCTAACCACCACGAGAAGCTTCACATATGTTACCCTCATGGATGCACCTCTATATGAACCATCGATGGAGATAACAGTTGCCTATTTTTGTCACTGAGAGATGTTGCACGTGCTGTTCAAAAGGCACAGGTGCCTCTAACACGCTAGCGCGTGCATTGTATTCGCCAACAATTTTTCTCTTTTTTTTATTTAATTTATCAAAATACCTACGTGTCCCTAACCCTATATGATATTGATAGAAAAACCATAACAAAAGGACCAAAAAGCCCTTGACCTAAGCTATAGTTTTTTTATATTTTAAGGGTACTATAGTAATTACATTGTGCTAAAAAAATTTAAAAATCTAAAATGCCCTCACCCAAAGAGTTAAAGAAGTTTAACTTCTAGTGGTATTTTGTACATTATAATGTGCAAATAAAAGGCTAAAATATCATTCTATCTCTATTAAATCTTGTAATGATAAATGGGTTTCATGAAAAAGACAATTTTACTTCTGAAAGCTAGTTATATGATTTCAATCGTGGAGGGTAAAATGATAAATGTACAATGTGAATCCACAGTAAATTATGAGTGTATGGATATTGTATTCCTGATCTCTTATAGATTTTGTTTTAATTAATAATTATGGGTAAATTGACAAAAATATAGTTTAGGTATCACAATATTTAATGAACCGAGATGTTTTGAATCTATTATAAAAGTGTAAGATTCTCAGTAGATGGAATTTGTTAAGAACCTATAAGGCTAGCCTTATAGGTGTGATTTTTTATATATATAAAATTGCTAAATATTCTAAAACCCCTAGGTATTTTATTGTAGCTCCACTAACCAATTTCTTTTCATCCTAATTTTTTTTTTCAATTACAACATTTAATAGATATATTAATAACTAATATGTCAAAATTTGTTAAGGAATGACAAAACTAAAACAAATGAGACAAAAGTGTAAAACAAAGAGAAATCTATTAGCTAATAAAAAGATTGAAGGAAAAGTTCATTTTAGTCCCTCCTACTTTTTCTCCCTTGAAAATCCCTATAGTTTTTGTGATTTTAATTTTGGTTCAAAAGCTCATTTTTCTTATTGTTTTAGTTACTGGTTTTGAGAGAGGAGAGAAAAAGTTATCGAATTCTGACAATGAGAGATAAAGTATTGGTTAACACTAATTTCAGCAATTAAAATAGTTGATTTCAGTGTCAACGAGTTCCATTCAACGAGAGGAGTTTGATGTTGGTTATTTTAAACTTCAATATTGCCTAAAAAAATAGATAAAGGTCAAGAAAGAAAAATATTATTCAATTTGATTTTGTGTTTTAAACCATTTTATAGGTTGATAAAATTTTTTTTTTTAAGTTCTAGAGGTTTTTATTAGTTATTTTTAAGGGAAATGAGTTCTTAAAAAAAAGAAGTTGTCTCGATTTCCAGTCACAATTGTTGTGGCCAGAATTTGTGCAGACATGTGACGTGTCGTCTCTTACAGCAAGCAGACAACACTTCTTTTTTAAAGGCCCAGACGCACTTGGCCACTCAAGTCAAACCCATGCATTTGGCCTTTTTTTTATCATTTTTTATTTCAATTTTATTCTTTATTTAAAAAAAATCTTATAAATCTTTTTTATTATATATTTAGGTAAAAAATAATTTTTTTAAGTTATTAAACTAAACTAATATCATCAATATATTGTTAAAAAAAAAAGACATTCTATTTTTTCTAACTTGGGATTGTGGATTTTCTAAACCTATATCCACAAGGCCTCTGTTTTGTCACATTTTCTTAGCCACGAATGGGTTAATTACAATTAACATGCCAACTAAGAGTGTGTTTATTTTTGAAATAGTTTTTGTGATTGTGATTTTTAAAAAATAAATTTTAAAAATATATAATTAATTGTGATTAGTTGGATTTAAATACGTGTTTAATAAAAATTATAGTTAAAATTTATGTATAGTAAAAACATGTATAAAATATTAATTGGAAGTGTGGTTGCGGTTGTTTTTTTGTTTTTTTAAATATTTTTTATTTAAAAATGTATCAAAATAATATTTTTTTTATTTTTTAAAAATTATTTTTAATATTAACCCATAAAAATGATCTGAAAACACCAAAAATATATCAATTTGAAGCAAAAAAAATTTAAATTTTTTTTCAAAACACTTTTAAAACGCAAAAACAAATAGAATTTTACAAAACTCAGTTAAAAAAATATGTAAGAACTACTATATAAAAACTGGATTTTAAACTTAATTTTTAGTGAGCCTTGCAGTACAAAACACCTCCTTGCTGCGTTTGTTTCACCACAAACACAAAAACAAAAACAATTAAGAAACAAACATAGCCTAAGATAACAAACAGGAAGCACGTGGAAATATAAAAAGAAAGGAACTTCTATTATTGATAAATGGAATACAGCAATATCATGCCCATTGGTTATTCATCAATGCAAGGGGGTCTCTCTCTCCATGCTATGCATTTTACACCCATCACTTTTGCAAGTCAGGCGCCATCATCCCTACCTACATCCAGGGACACCCTCCTAAGAATGGTGATATTCCACTTAATATTAATAAAATGTCGTTACTTCAATCTGCTTAAACCTGTATCTCCACAGGCCATCTGTACATTTCCTCTTCTGCTACAGGGAGAGTCAGGGTCAGTAGCCCAGTGGCAGAGTCATGATTGAAGTCAGTGTCAACATTGCCCACAGTGCATTTTAGAGGGCGCTGGGAAGAGTAAGCACCAAACCGTCCGCAGCCCCTGACTCTCAGTGCAATGGTTGCAGTTGGAAACCGGTTCTCACTGAGAGAAGTAGTCAGCTCTGAGGAGACTCCACCATCAAAGTGCTCTGGCGCCTTGTCAGAAGTCATATGGATTTCAACCTGCTCCACAGCACCGCCTGAGTTGAACATGTCAAGCAAGCCTACTGGTGCAAATGAAATGTTGGAAGCGATATCCTGCATCATTGATAGTATGATCATTCAGTGAATCATAGTTGTCTAATTAAAATACAGCAACAGCAAAGAAAAAAAAATCGGCTTGAGAAAGACTCACATCGATAGGACAGAAATGGAAGAGTTCATATTCAAGAACTTTTAGTGTCACTGGCACTGAAGCACCTTTAGGCAACCGAACCAATTCCCCTGTAATCCAAAAGGCACAGGAACACGTTAACATGATTTAAACCCGGAAGTTTCATAGGCATTGTTTACCAACTCTGAAGAAAATTGAGCCTTGATCTACCAGAAATTGAAGATAACCCCTTCCTGTCATGTTCTAATACAATTCATTCAACCTTAGGAGCTCACTTTAAGGCTCAATTTCCTTTCATATAGAGAGGGCCAAGGCTAGCATATTAAATTGCATAGCTGACATTTAAACTCTTTAGGAGTCAATTTATACTAGGAAGGACAAGTCGAGTAATTACCTGATTTGTAGGCATACACCACGGTTTCCCCATTCCATTTTGCACCAGTAACTTGAGCAATGCAATCAACATCACTAGCACAAACAGAGCCCGTGAGAGTACCTGGAGTTTCATCATGAATGCGGGTCTTCTTCTCAATCTTGCACCACCCCGCACCTTGGCAGTTGAAGACACCTACTACACCGGTGCATTTGTTCACATTCCAGATCTTGAGTAAGCTGCAAAAATGATATCCAGGATGAGGATTTTAAATGAAGGAGCATGTAAAAAACAGAGATGACCATCATGCAAAGAAGAAATAACACACCTGGTTCCATCTCTTGCTGGGTCAGCAAAGAGGCTGTCAAGTGTTGGCCGGCCTGGAAGTTGGGCACGGAGGACAGATCCATCAGGAAGGACCAGCTTCTTCAATAGGTCAAAGTTGTGGTTCCCTGGTTTATCACTGCACAGGATCGCGTGAGAGTACATTTCCATGTCAGAATTTTGTGATATGTTTCATATTTTCGAATGATAGGCAACAGATGATAATTTTAACAACAAAAAGAATACCTGACATAGATTGCACATCCACCAATAGCACGAGCAGCCCCATGATACTCTGCAGCCGGGTGTAAACTCTGCAAACCATGGATTCCATGTTACATAGATGAAAACTATATGAAAACTACTTGCAGCCCCCCTAAGAGTGATATATAAAACAATCAGGGCAAAAATTGATGACCTCACAGGAACAGAATTGATTCATTTTCACTTACATGGAACATATCCCAGTCTGGTTGCATAAATTCTCCAAGGAAAAGAGTGTTGTAAGCCACAGAGGAGATATGGATGGTGTGGGAAGCAGGGTCCCGAGGATAGAAATCATCAGAAGCTCTCACTACAGCAGTCTGCTTGGCACTATAGATTCCATCAGTGTTATGACACATGCAGGCAATACATCCATTGTCAGGGAAGTTTCTTGCAATTGAGGCCTCAAGAGCTTGGTGATAGCTACGGGTGAGAGACACTCTTCCACCATGGCCAGCACCAAGTGTTTCAATAATGTTCTGAGCATCAACTTTTACTCCATCAACTCCACATGATGCTAAATAGGCATGGAGCTCATTGTAGAAGTTGAAAACCTTCTTTGGATGCACTAAACCAAGGCCATGAACTGATAGGCTGTCCATAACAACATCAGGTTGGTTGCCTATAACACCAGGAGATTGAACCGGATAAGCCAGTGCAGTATCATAATGCTCCATACCAGCAGCCGCTGGTTTAACTCCACCCCAGTAACCAGCCAAAGCATGCCATACATAAACACACCTGTAACAGAAAATAAAGCAAAATGAGATGAGAATTAAAAAAATTATACCCTGCTTTCAGCTAACCCTCTTCCCTTCTTTATCTTGTGGATGCATGATACTAACATCCCCAGCACCAAAGGGAACTGTAGACAACCCTTCTTTATTAAGGTAAAATTTTTCATGAAAGTGCGCCGCTGGTACAGTAGCAAAATAGTTGATACAGGAATAGAACTAAGATCACTCACTTCACATTGTGGCATTGCTTAGCATCGTCCACAACATGCTTCAGTCCAATCACCTGCTCATTCTTTTCACAGTTCTTCTGGAATTTTGAATTCTCCTTTATTCCAGTAAGCCTACTTGCAAATCTTCAACAAAGAAAGTTGCAAGCACTCAAGTGATTAGATATTATCAGCAAAATCACGATAACATCAAAATGGATAAATATTATTCTAGAAAAGTTTCCCAGCTAATGCGCATTATGCCTAAGAGCATCTCTCATTGGAGATGCTATTTAGAAAAGTCAAATTAGTAATATATTTGATTTAATAACTCGAAATGACCCGTTAACTTGACATGTCTAAAAGTAACTCAAACGATTATCAATTATTCTAATATTAAAGGATAAAATTTTTAAAAAAAATCAATTAAAAAATAACAATTAAAATAACTAAGTTAACCCAAATGAACTTGACAAACCTATAACACAACACAGGTCATAAAATCAAGATAATCTCATAAAAAACAAATAAAAAAATCATAAATTTAAAAAAATCAAAGAAAAAAAACATGAAGAAAAAAACCACTATTACAATAAATATTATTTTATTATTTTTGCAATATATGTAGGAATAATATTTTTGTAAGAAAAATGAAAAAAATAGCATTTTATTCGTAAAATAAGTTTTAAAAAGCTAAAATAATATATTTTTTATTATTTTTAACTTTTCATTTAGCATCCCGACACTTGGGCCATCTCCACGAGTGTGTGCCTGTGTAAGAGAGAAATATAGAGTCCATACTGTGCTCCTTCTTGTACAACAACATTAGCATCCTCCTTTGCTTTATTTTCGATCTGTTGCCAACCATCATCAATGATCAAAAATCGTGGGGGAGTCCCTCCTTCTGACAGACTGCAGTCACAATAGGAACCAATTTAGTCATTCAATCTCAGTGTTGGTAGATCTAAGTCTCTATGTCATGTATGATCAGGATCTAATTCAATCTCCCATGTTATTTCTGAATTACCTCTCAAGGCCTTCCTTAACACCCTCAGCGGTGACATCCGTGTAAAAGGCATCCCAGGTACACCAGCCAAACCAGTCAAGAAAAGAGGGCAGCTGCACAAGATCAACAGAACACAACATAAGATTGAAATGATGAACTTACAACCGAACTTCTTGATTAAAAATTGAGTTTAACATACTCAAAAAATAAAAAAATCACTTACCTTTTTCTTTTCCCGATGAAGAAAAGTTTGCATATATTTTTCCACAGCCCTGTTTTCATAAGTTGTTAGGAAAATGGTGATTACAAGCTAAAATTGAAACTCGATGCAAGTTTGGATTAAGGTAAAGTCGAGAGCTCACATGACAGCCTGGTTTATGACTTCAAAGGGGTTGGTCCCAGCATGCATGTAGACCAGGTTAAGTCCTTGATTGGTTTCAACAGCACTATCCCCTGCAAAACCAAACCAAACCACGAAAAAAAAAACATGTCGTTTCGGCTCTTTCGAACTCGTTCCTTTCTATCTATTTCTTCCAATTGAAATGTACTCCGTAAAATTGATTCATTTGAATGGAGTAATTGATTGATTCTCCAGCCTGATAGTGTTCGCATCCATGAGCTCCGACCCAGAATTTCAGAATTTAGTCTGCTTCACTAATGGCCAGCAGGATGGGACTGAACTAACAGTAGTTTTTGCCATATGAAATATGGTGACTAATGACAGGTACAACCCATAAGTCTGTGTTGTGGTCTCATTCAATACCAGCCGATGGAATGAGACTAGATTAACAAGGATTACACTCATGGACAGGTGCATATAAGTTTACACCAGACACTTTTAATCAACTCACCGCTATCAAGGCAAATCTCCATCTCATTCCTGTCGCTGCCTTGCAGTACAGCACGGAACTGGCCTTCTAGTAGGGGAAGGAAGACGGTGTAGATTGTCTGTGCATCATCTTGATCAACTCCTTCACCGCCATTCCTGCTTTCCACTAGCATGAATTGAGTCTCCAGAGGAATATCTTTCCCACACTTCCCCATTCTCTGGGTCATCCACCATAACTTGAATCGGAAACAACACATAAAACGAAGATCCCTGCCACCAAAATTGAATGTGAGCGTCTCCAAGAATTCAAAAACCATCCGCATATCCATCATCAAACTATTTACTTAGTCTTAGTCCACGTGACTAAATGTAAAACTAAAACAAACCATCCGCAGGCATCAAGCCATTATGTCTTATATTCACCAGCAAAAATTTAACTAAACACAACATGTTTTTTTTTCTTTTTTAACTTCTAATTTATTGCAGGATTTTTGAAACGAAATTAATATATATATATATATATATATGGATTATTCTAACATCATCAGCAATGAAAGGAGATGCTTACTCTAAAACCCCAACAGGAAAAACATGGAGACTTTGGCTATGAGAAGCGGTGGCACCAATAAAAGCACCAGCAACGGGTCCAACACCAGAGCCAGGAGTCAAAACAATGTTATCAGGAACTCCAGTTAAAATTGTCTTCCCATGAACCAGAAGGTTCCCATCATTGATTGAAATCTTTGGTGTCACCGTCATTGTTGCTGTCTTGCACTTAGTTACTGCATAGCCAAAAAAAAATAGTAAGAAGAAGAAACCAAACCAACCCAAATCCAAGAAGCTTGAGTGACCTAAAAATTCAAAAGGGTATAAAATGGTTGCCTACTAAATATGATCCTAAAGGGGTTGTGTGATTCTTGGATTGGAAGGTAATGCGAGGAAAAGGGTAATTTCTAAGGATGCTAGTTTGAGCATTTCGATGGTTTCTGCGACAATTGTTGAAAATCCTTCCACCCCACTTCCACAAAGGTATCCACTTCAGTTGCTGCTGTTGTTGGATTCTTGCAATCCTCATCATTTCTGTCTTTCCTTCCTTCTCTCAGTTACCATAAAATATATACAAACTAGAAACCAATTAATCTTTTACGTTACTTTCCAAAGTACTGATTCAAAAATACAAAGAACCAAATCTAATGGGATGTTTGAGTATCTCCGAAAAGAAAAAATAGATGTTAAATCAGTATTAGGAAAAAAAAATTACATATAAATTTATATTTGGGGATAGGACAGCGAAATAAATCTAAGTTTTTGGAGTTTTCGGTTAGTCAGGGTTTAGCCTTTTATGCTTCGTGAACCTGTGAAAAAGAACAAAAGCATCCCTCTCGGATTTCTGTGGGGGTGTTGTTCGAAAATTAGATAGAATTCAAGGAGTTCTGTGAAAATACACAATAAAGAAAGGACTTCAAAAGGAAATTAAAAATAAAGGAAAGGGTGGATTTGTGGGGAGCAGTAAAGACAGAGGACCACAATGGTTTCATACTTCCATTTCTGTTTGTTCGTAGTTCACTTTTAGCTGTAAAGCCTTTTTTCCTGTGGATTCAAGAACAAAAACAATCTTCAAAATTTCACATCCAAAAGCCGAAACAAAACTCTTGTATATAGTTAAAAAAAAAAAAAAAAGGAAAAATGAAGTTAGTCAAAAATTGGGTTATGACAGTGACAAAGTTGATGATTATGATTTGAGAGCAAAAGGAGCTCGAAGAAAGCTTCAAAATGGCAGTATTGAGGCAGGAGAGGAAAAAAAATAAATAAAATAGGTAGAGTTAGTTAATTAAATCACTTAATTTAACAAAAGCTTAAACCAATTTATCGAGGCAGGAAAGGAAAATAAAAATAAATATGGTAGAGAGCTAATTAATTAAATAACTTCAATTAACAAACGCTTAAACAAATTGAAGAATCGTGGTGATTCTTGATTTCTGATTCATGAATGTTTTAAGCTTAATATAGAGTTAGTTTTTGTTCCAATTTGATCACCGACGCCAGATTAAGCAGATGTAGATGAGAAATTAAGAGAACTTCGCCGTGAAGCTATCATGCCTCTTCCAATATCAGAGCACTATGAAAACTAGCAATGTCTATTATGATAGAAACAAACCGACTAGTTTCTCCGAGAGCAAAGGAAGTAAGATAAGTTCCCATCAAGAAATTCATAAAAACTCACCAATAAAAAAAAAAAAAAGATCCTAGACGAGCAAGAAACTCTGTTTTCAAGCTTTGAAGACCAAAAGGGCTTTAGCAAGCAGGGTTTTCCTTTTCTTTTCTTGGGATCTCAAAAGAAGAGCATTCTACGAGGAACGCTTTGTTCTTGGATAGGAGCACAAAGCACGCTCGGTGATGGAGACGAGCTGAATATCAAGAAATGGAGTGGGTAAAAGTGAGGGACGGGAAGTGGGTTTTTATACCATGTTAGGTGTTAAAGATCGAACAAGTTTGGTGTCCTAAATGGTTAGATCTTGACACGTGTAAATCATTGTCGGGTGGAATTAAAATAATTGAGATATTTTTCTTTCATGCATGATAACTGGTAGGCCAAGTTGGGACTCTCGAGTAATTTAATTCCTGGGAAAATGATAGACAAGGCGGTGCTGTATCGGCGGCTCCTGCAAGTTCAAGGGCTTGATTTTACATGATCATATCACTCAATTCTGAGCTGTATTTATATATTATTATCGAGCCTTTACTTAATTTGTTGAATTAATGTTCTTGAGAATGCTTGGATCTTTTCTTTCTTTGACTTTTTCTTGATTTGGGATAGTATGGTGGAGGATGGAACAATATCTATACCATAACTACGTCGGAATTCATCAAAATCAGCTAACATCATAATCAATTCTTATGCAAATCTTTAAGGTAAAGTCTAATTGCATGAAGATGAAGGGCGTGATAGTTAATATATATAATATATTAGGTTATTATTTAATAGTTTAAGCTGATTTATATCGATTTGCCCTGGTACTAAATTTTCTAGAGATGCTATTTTCATCTGCTGCATGTATTGTTTGTTTATTTGTGGAATAATTGCAATTAAAAAAGATAAAATACTTAAACTATAAGGTATAAAAATTTGAACATGTATCAACATCCCACCGTCTAATAGAAAATTGATATATTTGGATTTTGTTTTTGTAAAGATACCCCAGTAAAAAAAAAGTTTTGATAAAATAACACTGTTTCAAAAAGATTCGGTGGAATAACATAGTTTGATCATGTCGCACTTCTAAAACGTGATATTTACTAAATGTTATTATTTATAAAATAGACAAGATATCGCTATTCTGAAGCACAAAAAAATAATTATCGCGCTTAAAAATAATGATATTTAATAAATATCATGCTTTTGAAGAAAGACATGGTTAAACTCTAATCTTTTGTCTCAACCGGTCAACCGATTAGATCTATTTGTATTAATCTGTCGACCGTTTTGCACAAAAAACATAATTTTGTGAAGTTTTTCTTCAAAATATGTTTTATGAGTTGAAATTGTCTTTATCAAACTTGTAAACTAAAAAATAGACTTCAATTAAAATTTCAAAAAGTTATTTTTCACATGTTAGTGGGTGATTCTAAGCAATCAGGTGTGAGTATGTAATTATTAAATAAGAACATGCTCCAAACAGATTACGTGGATGATCTAGTAGATGTATTTATGGACCAGTGAAACAGGTCCAGGTCCAGGCTCAAGAGGAGGTTTGGTCATCCCAGACCAGAATAACAACTCAAAAGATCATAACCTTTGATCTGACTATTGGATCACACTTAAAAATTTATAAGAGTTTCTAGAGGTCATTTTCTCTATTGTAGCCACTATGTTGCTACGTAAACTGTCGGATCTTTAGATATTAAAAAATTTGTTAGGTCAGGTCCCCTAATTTTGGCAATTTTAAGATTTTCCTTGTTATTTTTTGAACCGGTCAACTAGTTTCACTTACCATTACAAACCGATTGACTGATTAAGCTAAAAATAACACAGTTTGATAATATCACACTACAAAAAATAACACAATTTAACCATATCATACTACAAAACCCTCCAATATTTACTAAATATTATTATTATAAAATGCGTCAACTATTGTGTTGCACTTAAAAATAACAAGATTTACAAAATATCATGCTTTTAAAGAAATGTATTTTTTGCTTCAACATCAATTCCTCATTTTTAATTTTTTATTTTGTGTGTGCTTGTGTGAGAGTAACGGAATAGCTGAAATCCTATCCTTGACGCGCGTAAAAAATGTGGACGCCGGAATCTGGATTTCTGAACCAGCACGTAGGTAATGGTAGATTGGCTATGTATTTGGCAAGATTTGAAACTTGTCAGATGATATAATAACTAGGCTTTTACGAAGGAGACTGTAGGCTTTTCGCTTTCTGTAAAGGAGATAATATATCATGTGATTTTGCTGCATCTTTTAGCCTTTTGTTGGTCAAAGTTAGCGGGTAGAATTTAGCCAGGCAGCTCTCCAATAGCCTGCAACGGAGCATCAATTTCATCGGCCTAATTCACAGTACTTATCTTGACTACATGAGAGAAGAAATCCATGAATTTGCACATGGACGGTCCACATATCGAACGTTGTTATGCCACCTACCTCACATGCGCATCTTTTTTTAATTATTGTTATTTGGTTTTATGTTTTAAATTTTTTTTTTAAAATTAATTTTTTTTTGATATTTTTAAATTATTTTGATATATTAATGTTAAAAATAATTTTTTTAAAATAAAAAATATTATTTCAATATATTTTTAAATAAAAATAACTTTAAAAATCATTACACCAGTTCTCGAACTATCCCTACTTTATGATAGCTTGCAACAGTACTTTCTGCTAGGGGTGAACAAAAAAATTAAAAAATCAATTAAACCGAGAAAATCGGGAAAAAATCAAAAAAACTGAATTGTAAAAAAAATCTGATTAAACCGATTAAAATTTTAAAAAACTGATCGGTTTGGTTTCGGTTTTATAAGCCTGAAACTGAAAAAAATGAGTCGAACCGAACCCAAACAAAAAAAAACTCGAAAAAAACGAGTCAAAACCTAGTCAAACCGAAAAACTAAGGCAAACCAGTTTGAATTGGTTTTTATCAAAAAAACAAACCAAAACTGGTAAATTTGAACCAACTTTAGTTTTTTTTTAAAAAAAAAATTCAATTTTATTTTTTTAATAAAAATTAAACCGAATAAAAAATGTCAACCATAATTTCTGCAAGGGATGCAGCCGATGCAAAAGGTTGATTGAAGCTAATATCATTGGTTAATAGAGAAGAAAGAAAGAAGAGACGAAGAAAAGAAAATGGAAGCGAGAAATTTAACGCTTCTGCATTTCTCACTCCGAGGCTGCTTTTCAATCCTCGGTTTGCACGCTTCTGTGACCGATTGGTAAATACCCCGAGAGGCAGGCTGCCAATTAAGCTTGAAGATGACATTTGATGGCCATTCGAAAAAAAGTACATAAACAAAAGCAGAGCAGTTGTTTATGCTAAATAGATCCCAAATGATGGGATTTAGATGCTCACATGAACACTAACACGACCTTTTGATGAGAAATCGCCAGCACAAGATGTCATTATTCTACTATACTAAGCCAAGTATGTAATAATTGAGGGTTATTTTAATTTTGTACATGAATAATAAACCAAGTTGATATATTTTTTTTAAAATCATTTGATTAATAACTTTATTATGTAATTCAAGTGTTTAGTGCGAGGGTTGAAGTCGAGGTTATAAGTTTAAGCGGTGAGTAATTTATCATATTTTTTTATATATATATAAAATACCAGGCCAATTGAGTGGGCTTGGTTGGTTTGTAGCCCATGCATATCTGGCCTGTTATTGGTAGGTGTTGTTAGGCTTGATTCCTTTTTATATTTTATTTTTTTTTTATTTTTTTTGGCACTCAAAATGCAATTACTAGATTCATTTATTTTTTTGGTTTTGATATAGTTTTTAAATACTATTTTAATTTTTTATTTGAATTTAATAATTTATTTTTTAATTATTATGTATATGATACAAAAATAATAATGCTAATAATAAATTGTTCATGAAAATTTAATTTTTTTTAATAAATTAAATAGATTTTGAACATGATTTTATTATATTTATGATTTTTATAGCTTTCAATCACATATAAAATATGAAAATACTATTTTTATATTTTTAAAATTGTTTTAACAATCATAAAATATATATTTTTCAAAATAGAAACACTGATTTTAATTAAAAACCTTGAGTTCATTAAGATATGCTAATAAAATAGAAGAAAATTCAAAATAATTTTATTTTTTAATTTAATAACAATAAAAAAAATCTCAAATATTTTTTTAGGAAATTTAAGCCGCTCGTTGAAAAATTATGACGGTGATATTAGTAAAAGGAATTTATGAGGTTTCTTACCATGAAGGTGATATTTCTTGGTCGATGTACCTTTCATACGAGGGGCTCACGAGGCTGTCTTCATGCTTGTGACATGCATAGAAATATCTGCGTCAAGTTAGGGCACTTGCCAGCTACTTCATGTGGCTACGAATTAAAGCTCTTTATTTTTTAGCAAATATCTGTTTTTTTTTTTAAAAAAAAAAGACTACGGTTTGTTCATTCAAGCAACATCTGCTTTCTGGCTGCGTCGCAGTACTCTGCAAAAGTAATTCCTTTTCATTTTTTTTTTAAATAAGAAGAAGAAGTTAGTTCGTTTTTATTGGCTCCAGATTTATTAGCATTTTTCAATGGAGATCAGTGGGCTTCATCTAGACGATGGAAACCAACTGGCTAGCATGAAATGAAGCCATGATTTTCCGAGGTTTAGGTTTGGATTCGAGACCATTTGCAATGCATTGGCCATTTGGCCTCTATCCATCCACCTTGAAGGGTCCTTTCATCTTTAGAGAGTGTTAGGAGTTTCAGCAGTTGTTTTTTAAAATGTTTTTTATTTAAAAATATATTAAAATAATATATATTTTTTATATTAATACATTAAAATAACATGAAAACATATAAAAAATTTAATTTAAAAAAAAAACAAAAAACAAATTTTATTTTTTTAAAAATACTTTTGAAATTTAAAAGTAAATAAATCTATGTTGGTTGGTAGCAAATCTTTTAAGATTCCTGTCTTGATGCATGACTTTGCAAGATGGTTTGGTTGTTTTTGAAATTAGGAGTGCGTGAAAAGGACATATACCGATAGTAAGTATATTTCAACTCTTCGAGGGAAAAATATTCAAGGCATGATTAATATAATGGACCCTGTAGATTGATTTGGAAATTTGGTCTTTAAGGTTTGCTTATTACGTGGTTTTAGGTTTAAGGTGATTGCTAATATGATAATTACTAGAAATTTATATGGTTATTAATTTCAGAACATGTAAGATTAGTTGAGGTGCGTGCAAACTGATCTGGACAATCATATTAATAATAATTTTTTTTTGAAAATAACCGATTTATTCGGACATTAATTGCATTCATACATTCTATTCCAGGCATTTCGGACACTTTCGAAGGGTGACCTCCCATTTTGTACGTGACACAAGGCCATGGCCTGCTTGTGTCCTAACAAGGTGTCCTCATTTTAAGATGTACCCTTAAAATGATGAAAGAGATTGATCTAGAAGGACACAGGAAATGAATCCATATATCACAGGTCACCATATCAAGACAAAATTGAGCGGCAGGTAAGGTAGGACCCGTACAATCAAGGGTATGGTTGTGCCATATTTATTAGTATGAAAATGACGGGGTAATTTGTAAATAAATAAATAAAATATATATTTTTTTATATTAAAAATAAATATTTTTTTTAAGTGTTTACAAGTATAATTTTTATTATATAATAAATTAAGTGAAAGTTATAGAACTCAAAATATATATATATATTTTAAATTTTATAATTAATTTTGATATTTATGACTTTTGAGATAAAATTAAATAACAACTATTTAATTTAATTCAAAATTATTTAACTTTCATAATATTTTATTATTATATTTTAAATTTATATAAACTTGTTTGTGTATATTAATTAAAAAATATACAAAATAAACGTATTTATTTAGATATTATTTTTTTATGTTATTTTTTTTTAATTTAAGTAAAAAAGAGAACGCTGTCAATAACCTTCTCTCTCTCTCTATCTATATATTATTCTGCCCTGTCCATTTTAAATAACAAATGGGATTTTCATAAAAAGCCATGAATTCGGTAAAAAAAGAAAACTGATATTTACCGATTTCCCTAACCGAACAATCTTGCAAACATGATATGATATATTTATTTCTTGTGATAAAATAAATATTAAAAAAACAAAGGAAATGTAATGAAAAAAAATGGAGTTTTTTATTTTTATTTTCTTTTTCTGTCAAACCCAACAAAACTTTATTAATAAAATTAAAAACATGTACAAATTAAGAGGAGACATTTAAAGCAAATTCTACGTCATAAATTGAGTCATGCAAGCGGAGAAAAATGATTTTTTGTCTTATTATACTATTTAGCAAATATGCAGTTTATGAATGAGATTTTTCATGATTCCCATCTAATTTTTCCTCGAAAGATTCACCGATGCAAATGGCATAGAAGCGGCTGATTCTGATGGGTTAGCTCAATAGCTTTGCCCTGGGTTTGATGGATATTTCTTGACCCAGTTCCAGATGGGCCAAAGTGAGGGTGAAATGTAATTTTCAGGCACAGCATAGATCTTGTTCTATGAAACATAACAAGTCTTTCTTAGTCATCAAATATGAGTCCAGAAACTAAGGCTAATTAGGATACACGGGTGGGTTGAATTAAGGATTTGTCTCTCCCAATTTATCATTTTTCTTATAATAATATTCGTAATTTTAAGCATCTCAATAATTGAAATTGATGGTGTTTTAATTGTAAATTAAATTATTTTATGCGTAAATTATATTATGTATACTGCTTCTTCTTTTTTAATATATATACACATACTTTGTTATTTCTCCCTTGTAAGATGCAAGAATATTGGAACACAGTTAAGAAAATGAGTCGGGTTTTTATTCTATTTTTCCAAAAATATATTATATTCTAACATCTTATATAATAACAAGGAATTATACAATATTTTCTTAAGAAAAAAAACGAGTTTATACCCTACAATGAATTTTCTAAGGCCTAGGCATGCGATTGTTAATTCTCTCTCGGAGCACATATTTACCACCAGGACCCTACAATGGAGGCTGGCTAGGTTTACCACCGAGTCTATACCCTACAGCCAGGCTGAGAAATGAGTTGTGGCGGCTCCAATCGAAGGCCCAAGGAGAGGTTGCTGAGGTTGTCCCATAACAGCTGAGGAGGGAGCTTATGAAGGAGTTTGTAAGTGTAAGAGAGAGCCTCGTCCCTCGAGCTAGCTTTTGAGAGGAGATGGACACAACACCACTGCAAAATAAGGATTTTCACGTTATATATTCAACAAACAAAATACTTGTGAATCTTCATGGGGTCATTTTCATGTAAAATCCCACCACTCCAACATTTTAAGCAATTATGTTTTGAATTTCAACCTTTTTTCTCAAACCTGCATATGAACTTAATTTCCTCAAATAGCCCAATATGAAAAATAGAAAAACAGGCTCATAATAAATTAGATATATCATTGTAGGAATTTCAAAATTATAAAAAATGCAGAAGAAACTCTTATTTATAGAATAATCTAGCAAATATGCGGGTCATATTTATGTATATTCATCACATGTCACATATTCTATTCATATTAAACACACCTACATGGCAGTTTATGAATGAGATTTTCATGATTCCGGTCTAATTTTATTTTGTTCATTTGTGTGATTTTCTATATTACTTTTCCTTGAAAGATTCACCAATGTAAATGGTATGTTAAACACACCTATATTTTGTTTTGTTCGGAATAAGTGGTATATTCTGTTTCATTAAAAAAAAAACAACCGGAATAAATTTTATCTTGCTTTGAATCTTGTTTTATTTCAGATTTTTCTATCAAAATTCGGTTGAAATATTTTGGTTTCATTCTATTTTTTTTTAACTTATATTTTTCTTTTAATTTCATTTCTTTACACTTGGTATATTAGAGACTGGACTTCATAATTTGTTATGAGTTGTTTTTTTTGTTGTTATTTCAGTCTCATGATCCATGTCACGGGTTTGAAAAGTTAATCTTGTTGACTCGAGTTTTTTTATCTATTATTTTAATTAATTATTTTATTTTATCATTCAACGTCTAGTTGATTATGAATTAGGTTTTTTCATTTGTTTCAATTTATTTTCTATGAAGTTATCTTAATCTCATGACTTGAATCACGAGTTTTGTAAGTTAACTTGAGTAAACTTAAATCTTTTTATCGTGTCCTTATTTAGATTGAATTTTTTCTAATTTTATCATTCAACAATGAGTTTATTGAGAATTGAGTTTCATAATTTGTTTTAACCTGTTTTATTTGAGGTTATTATGGTCTCATGACCCAGATCGCGAATTCGGAAGGTTAAATCAAGTTGACCTGGCTAAATCCAATGTGTTGTCGTCGCAATATTAAAAAAAAAGATGTTGTCTTTAATTTTATTTTAATTAAACTATGTTTTTACTAGTCACCTAAGTTGTCTTTAAACTCGTCGAGTTGATCAGGCCATATCAGAATCAACTTCAACACAGATTAATTTTTTTTCTACTAGAAAAATGTTAGCTATGCCTATAAGTTTTTTTATGTTAAAAAAATTGATCTGACCCAGCGTAGCGCATGCTAACAATCTAGTAGTTAGCAAATATGAATATTTAAATTTTAAAATTATATTTAGATATTTTACATTGTGTTTAAAATTTAAATTGTATAATTTTAAGTTAATTTATTTTTAAATCAGAATTATATATATAGTACAACCCGAGACGGACTCCAAAATCGAAATGTATCGCTCCAACGAAATTGATACCATTGATAGGAGCAGCTGATTCTCATGGGCATACAATATACATGGGTTAGCTCAATAACTTTGCCCCGGGTTTGATGGATATTTGTTGACCCAATTTTAAATGGGCCAGAAATGTAGTTTCAAATGGGCCAAGTCTTTCCTGGTCATCAAATGAGTCCAAAAACAAAGGCTAATTAGGATACACGGGAGGGTGCAATAAAAATATTGTCTCACAATTTATCATTTTTCTTATAATAATATTCATAGTTTTAAGCTACTCAATAATTGAAATTTATGGTGATTTAATCGTAAATTAAATTATTGTTCCGAGACCTATATTTTCCTAGCCATCAATTTCTTGTCGAAAAACAAATTAAAAAAGAAAAGAAAAGATGTTTGATCTGAGTTATTTTATGCGTAAATTATTACATGCACACTGCTTTTTTTTTTTTAAAATAATAATTATAAATGTAATTTGCTATTTTTTCCTTGAGCACGGTTAAAAAAAATGAGCCATCCTTTGCGTTGACATTAGCTCCATGACTCTCCTGATATTGCATGACACAGTCGAAAATGAACAATTTAACTTGAGCAAAGCTTTTTCTTCAAAAACAAATTCTGCGTAGAATTGCGAGGTCTTGTCTCAGGGAGCACCGCTCTCTCCTTCACCCTTAAATGGGCTAGTTGGGCCAGAAGCCTTAATTTTGCCACTCAAAAAGAAGGGCCCAGGAACATATCACAAACACAAAGAAACCCCCTTTATCATCTGTTCTAAAAATAAATAATCTTTTTTTTTTATAGACTAATTAAAGGAATGTCATGTCGTCTTTATGTCCATCACACATCACAGGGGTCACATTTATGAGATATCCCTTAAACCTTTGTTTAGTCTCTAAAGGCGGCTCAACAATGTTTTATAAAAAAAATTATTTTTTTTTTATCTAAATTTTTTTTTTATTTTTTTAATATATTAATATTAAAAATAAAATTTAAAAAATAACAACTACTTGATATTACGTCTCCCCATTTCTTTTTCATCAATAATTGAAACCTGATGGTGTCGTAATTGTATACTAATTATGATTTCAGGACCATTTCTTAGCCATTAATATCTTGTTACTTCAAAACAAATTAGAAAGATGCATTCCCGAATAAATTAATTTTGAACACATATTGTTTCTCTAAAGCATAATTATTTTTATTATATTATTTTTTTTAATTGTTAAGATTTTCAAGTTTTCGAAGAATTTTAAACAAGTCCAACATATGGTTTGAAAAATGGATGTACATAACGTGAATGTTGTGCTCAAATACAAGTGATTAATTAAATTATAATCTACAAAAAAAAAAAATATCTATTTAATTTCCTAATACTTTGTGAGGTGCAATTTTTTTACCATTTTGATTTTTCATGGATTTGAATTATATACAAAATCAACTTATTTTAATTTAGTTTCTCTCCATAAATCACACAAAAACAAATACTGAATAAGTATAATTTTGTCAAGATTTTCAAATTGATTTAATTTTAATATAAAAATAACTAATTTGCAAGCTCAATGTCATATTCATGTATTAATTATAATCAGTGTGATTAGGAGTGTGATTGTAGTTGTTTTTCAAAATATTTTTAAATTAAAAATATATTAAAATAATTTTTTTTTTATTTTTAAAAAATTATTTTGACATCAACGCATTAAAATAATCTAAAAACACTAAAAAAAATTAATTTAAAATAAATAAAAAATTTTAATTTTTTTTAAAATATTTTTAAAACCCAAAATCAAACATGGTACGGTAGGTATAGCATGTAGAGTTCGTAGGCTTTATTAGCCTAACATAACTGGTCAAAAAACTGCCTTTTGTTTGTTCAACCACTCTATTGTACACAGTGAACGTTGGCAGGAATTTATTTTTCTCTTATAAAAGAAAAGGGGTGGAAAACAGCATGCGAATATTAATTTTAATTTTTTTTGACCAGTTCAAATTAATTTTTCTCTTATTTTTCTCTTACATGCGAATATTAAAATTAATTTTTTTTTTGAAAAAAAAAACCTAAAAGAATGAGGGTTTCATGGTACACACAAATCTATTATATCATGGATTGGAATACAGTCACGATGCTTTTATCCTTCTCGAATAAAATCGTTATCGTAGTGTAATATAATTTTTTTACAAGTTTTATTAATAATTATCAAATTGATTTAGAATAACTTGATATTTTTATATTTTTAAAGCACATAAAATAACAAAATTTAAAAAAATTTATTTAACTAACATCTAGATTTTTTTTAATTTTCACTTTTTTAAGTATATTAAAATGACTAAATTACCCTTAAAACAAAAAAAAAACTTCTAGAGGTTTTTCCTAATCAAGTTGGTTGAAGAATAATTTTGTATTTTAATAAATATAAAATACTATTTAAAAAACAAAAATGATTAGCATGCATTGTTGCTCTATTGAGTTTAGGCGACGTGAGTGGCGGATTTTGGCGACCAAAGATGATCTACCTTGACTTTGTTGGAATCGTCTTAATAGCCCCTCCCTGTCTAGATGACACTTGTAGTTTACTAACATTTGGTTTGACGCCAATAATTTTTTTTTCCCTTCTTTTCTCTCTCTTTAATTTTTGTGTCTAACCCTTCAAGTTTTCAAAACATCACTTCAATTTTTTTAAAAAATTTGATCCATGTTCTTTTGATTAATATTTGTTTAATCTAAAATAATTTATAAATTGGAATTTTCTCAATTTCATCTATTTTTTTCTTCAAATTTGATCCTTATTTTTTTTATTGCTATTTGTTTTATTTAAGATAATTTTTAATTTTTTTTTCAATTTCATTCTTTTGATTGCTATTTTTTTTACTTCGGCAAATTTTTTAAATTAATATTTTTTTATTTCATTATTCGACATTAAGTTAATTGAAAATTGATCTTCTTGATTGAGTTTGAGTTTAGGATTTCATGAGTTGCGAGTTTGAGAGATTAACCTAGGTTTAAGAGACCCATCAGAGTTTGCTTGTTTTTCTATTTTCTTTTTTAAAAAGCTCATGTTTTTTTTTCTATTTTATCATTCAATATTTCTTTAATTGAAGATTATCCTCTATTATTTTTTATTTGGTTTCTATAATTTTTTTTTTCTAATTTTAGAAATAAATCAGGTTATCTCAAGTCTCTTTATTTATAGTTCTTTATTAAATTTAGTTTTTTTAAAGAAATTTTATTTTTGAATTCAATTAAATTAATTGATTAAATATAAATATGAAATGCTCACTTCATGATATTTTGTTTAGTTTACTTTCCGGGTTGTTGCTCTGAAAGGGTGTGCGACCTCTTTTGGTGTTATTGTGCAAACTTTCAAAATGGTGTTAGAACTATAGTTTTGAAGCCCAGCCCAGCCCGGCGGGTCGACTAGGGATTTGGCTGACCCGAGGCTGAAACCGGATCGGGTTGAAGAAAAAATAGAAAAATTAGAATTGTTTAACTTAGAACCGTCTCGATGAGCTATTTTTGGTGATGTGACAAGATCCATGACAGAACAACAATGAATCTCTAGCATGCTTTTTTTTTTTTTTTGGGTACAATATTAGGAGCTCATTTTTTATAATTATTCATTGCTAATTTTTTATCATTTGCTTTATTTATTATTGATATTTATTTTAATTATATTATTAAATTAATCAAATTTATTAAACTCTATCAAGACAATAATAAGTGTCATATTTTTCTTCTTGAAAAACACAAGCATCCATCTCCTGGATATCTATTTTGCAACGTTCCTTTGATCTCTTGCCACCTCTTGTTATGATTTTTAACCTGAATACAAATCAATATGAAAGAATGGGTTGCGAGATTCGAGTTGCAATTTACAAAGAAAGAACATACCGACCATGATGTTGCTATGCATTGAGAATATAGTTGCAATTTGCAAAGAAAATACCCCCTTGAAGCGTTTTGTAACATGGAAACAAAGATTCACATGGTTAAATTTACACCCAACAATTGCTAGATGATGAATTTGATAATGGTATTAACAGTTTAACACTATTTACAACACAGCTCCTTCGATCTCTCACCACCGCTTTTTTTCTCATCACTCACAAAACAAACAAATAAAACATTGCAACACCAAAAAACCACAACTAGGGCACAAGTCCTAGTTAAATATAAAGATTTTTAAAATAATAAAATAAGATATGGGGAAAAAACACGGATTATACAGTTTAATTCTTGTTGAGTCATCTACCCTCACTGGTCAATTTTAATGATCCATCCTTCATTAGTTTCAGGCTCAGATTGTTGAACCGCTCTCGTGAATACTGCCTTGATGCTTTCCGCCAATCTGTGCCGGCCTTCATCATTGCGGCAAACTCCTCGTAACTTATTTTTCCATCCTGCAAGTTCACAGAAGGGGGCTCGGGTAAGATCCATGCATGGCAAGGGGAATAAGCACTGATGGTTATGGGAAGCATTACCAGTTTACAGAGACATTTCCGGGTTTCATTAGAAAGTTTCAAGAAAGGAACACATTGTATCTTTTGCTTGCAGGCATGATATAAGTTTCTTTTTTCATAGAAGAAAGATGATAAACAGGTGTATGCAGAGGACTCGATTTCCATCAAATGTGAAACATGCATGCCGTTTATAGATCCAGGAAAAAAACACAATTGAAAGAAAAAAGACTGACCTTATCTGTGTCCACATCATGAATTATAGCATTAATAACGTCTTCATTACTTCCATCAACTTCATCAGCCAAGGCATCTCTTAGCTCATCGATTTCTATGTGCCCACTTTGGTTTTGATCAAAGAATTCAAAGGCTTTGCGAAGGTGTTCGTCATTCCCCATCTTTCTCAGGTGAACAGTAATAGCCACAAATTCTCCATAGTCAAGATAGCCATCTCGATCTGCATCACCCTGTTCAAGAAAACTTGTTATGTTCATGGCACAAAATGGCAGTTGATGGTATAGAGGTTTCTTTTTCCCATTCAAGATCAATGTGTAAAAATGTAGAATACCTAAATTTTGATGACTTACCACTTCCATTAAAGTTTGAAGATCACTCTCAGGGACCTGTTGGCCAAGTTTTTGTAATCCAACTCTTAGCTCATCAATGTTAATCTTGCCCTTGTTGCCAGTATCCATCAGTTGGAATCCCTCCTTTATGCCAGCAACTTCCTCCACTGACAAATGCTCAGCTATTACCTGTTAATTTGACATTGTAAAGAACGGAAGATAATGTAAGAGAGACAGAATTTGGACTAAAACAAATACCAAATCCAAACAATTTAAAGAGGCAAAACCAAGCTTCCTTGAACTGTTAAGGAAAAAATAATCACTAGATTACTTATTCTACCCAGCAAATGCCTAAGACATTACCCTCAGAGCTCTTTTCTTGAGTTTGTTCATAACAGAAAATTGCTTGAGCCTTGTTCTTACTGTTTCACCTAAAGAAACATTAGGAGCCTTCTTTGCATTCTGCAACCAAGGGTGATCTGCATTTCAAGAACAAGCAACTTAGAAGACCTGTGTTTCCAAGAATTTCATTTTGGGAATTTCCCAAGCAATCTCATCCAATTAACCAAATAATAAAAGATCCAAAAGCATAATACAACAATTCCATCAATTAGTAATGAACATTACCTAGCACTTGCTGTGCTGTAAGCCGGCGCTTTGGGTCAGGATCAAGCATCTTTCTCACAAGGTCTTTGGCATTTTCAGAAACTTTGGGCCAGGGATCCCTCTTAAAATCAATAACTGACCTGATAATTGCTTGTGCAACTCCCTGTTCAGTTTCTGCAGTGGAGGCAGAGTTTTTATTAGTGGAAAATACCTATACCGGTCTATCATGCATGAATAGCTAGGAATTGTTCCTGAGCACCCAATGAAAACAATAATTATGCATAAAGTAGGATTTTCTTTAACCAAAACAAAATACCAACCTGCCCAGAAGGGTGGAACACCACAAAGTAAGATATAGAGTATTACACCAGCACTCCAGACATCCACTTCTGGGCCATAATTCCTCTTTAGCACTTCAGGAGCCATGTAGTATGGACTTCCGACTATCTCAGAAAATATTTCACCTGGAGAAAGTAAACCCTCAGCTAATGAACATAGAAGGATGAAAGCTAAAAAGCAGAAATGCAAAATGAAATGGGTTCGTTCGTAAGAAGAAAAAAAGAAGATGAAGAAAGAGACCAAATTGCACTAGGTGATAGGTAACAATAAGACATTACCAGGTTTGAAAAACACTGACAATCCAAAATCAATTGCCTTCAAAGGTGCATTCTCCTTCTTGTTTCCGAACAAAAAGTTCTCGGGTTTTAGATCCCTATGCATCACCCCATGTTCGTGGCATATCTGCAACATGACAAAACATATCTCAGAAGCATTAGGACTCCGCTAAATGAATATAATGTGTGCAAGATGGGAGGAATAGTGTCGTTTTAGGAATAGCATGCTGTATGATAAAAAGGAAGGAAATCCCTACAAGCCTTTCCATTGATTTTGGACAACACAGAAGTTAATACAGTCAAATGAATTAACATTTTTAAGCAAATGAATTATTTTACAGTCAAATCTTCATTGTTAGCAAAAGAGTTTCGAAACAGTGGTGAGAAATCAAATTAAGAAAAGAGGAAACTGATAAAACCAAGAGGTAATCAAACATTTAGGTACTAACTACACAGTTACTCACGAAGCTAATGACAAGTGTGTCAGGGGAGGAATCAAGATATGATGAACCCTAGAGGTTACTCAAAGTAAGCAGCAGTAAGCACAAGAAGCCAGGGCAAAAGGAGGAAATCAACAGAGAGAATCCACACGGTAAAAAATTAAATTTTCAGATCACCAGAATCAATATCTGCCGCATCTACTCATCAAGACAAACTATCCCATAATTCTACCAGACAGTATGCACCAATCACTCCCAGGAGATTAACTTTTTACCAACAACCTATGGGTCCTAGGCTTCCATACACCAAGTATAAAACCATATTTCCTCAGCACTCAAATAGCACCAAGCACCATTTCAAGATCCAAAAGCAAAATTCATGTACAAGCGTTTACAATCAACACATGGAATAGATTCGACTCTGATTTTTTTTTTTAAAAAAAAAAACCCACAAGAGTGTTTCTTACCTGAACAACCTCCACAATGGTCTTCGTAACAGCAGCAGCAGCCCTCTCAGTGTAGTGTCCTCTAGCCACAATCCTATCAAACAACTCTCCTCCTTCACACAACTCCATCACCAAATGAACTGCACTATCATCCTCATAAGTATCCTTCAAGGTCACAAGATTAGGATGCTGAGGCATTTGTTTCATGATCTCCACTTCTCTCCTCACATCCTCTATATCAACAGCTGTCCTTAACTTCTTTTTGGAGATAGATTTGCAAGCAAAATTCTCACCAGTCTCCTTATCAGTACACAAGTATGTGATTCCAAATTCACCCCTGCCTAGTTCTCTGCCAAGTTCATATCTTTGCTCAATTTCTTTTCCTGTTGGGTCTCTTAACACAATCAGCTTGTGATTCGTGCCTCCATTATGGTGCCCAAAATCTAAGGCAAATGGGTTTTGTTTCTTCTTGTGCTTCTTTTTCTCATGATCAGGGACTCCTGGTGGTGTTACACAACAATTACCCATGATTCAAAAAAATAAAAGAAAAATTATAAAGAGGATGTTTCTTCTGTCCCTTTGTGGGGTACTTGAATTTCAAGGGAAAAAAACGGAATTGGATGATTAGATCAATCGAAATCTGATCTTTAGACGAAAACAGGAAAGGGTATTTGAAATTAGCTTGGAAGATACAA
This sequence comes from Populus x sibirica, assembly GCA_019202695.1. NCBI lineage: Eukaryota > Viridiplantae > Streptophyta > Magnoliopsida > Malpighiales > Salicaceae > Populus > Populus x sibirica. The sequence goes on along the minus strand of JAGMVL010000502.1, from coordinate 152,908 downwards.
ACTTCAGCTACAAATGGTCAAATCTCTCAACAGAATTTGAACCAAAAAACAAAGGATAAAGCTTGATTCATGAAGAAAATCTAGATTTCCAAACAAGCTGTTGCCTTTCAAGGAAAAATAGATCAAGAAAGAAAATTTATAAGGATTTCAAGACAAGAAACGAAAGGTGTAATATTCACGGGATGGAAGGGGAAGGTAATGCGGTTGATAAGAGGAATTTATTTGCAAGGCAACATCCACTATTGTATCTTTTTATATACAAACTAAGAATTCATTCAACAAAACAACACGGGATTGGATTGGATTGGTTCAAAGAGAAGAACAAAAAAGTCAAACCTCTTTACCATCTCATGCACAACTACACTTCCCTTCCCATCTATTTCCTTTATCTCTCTTGATAATTTTATATCACTACAAGTCCCCGAAAGAGATGGAAGGCTACTCTGTTGTTTTCCCAAAATATCCAAAACAAAGCTCAACTCATCCTTTTTTTTTTTCTTTTAAATACTCAATTTATTTTTTTCTTTTATCAGACAATTTTTTTTTATTTGATGGTGTAAGAGGACCAATATTTGTTGGTCTACTTGATAAGTGAATATATTTCCTTACTTATTAATTATAATTAACTCGATTAAAAAAATTATGTTTGATTTCGATTAGTATAAGTAGTTTGACAATATTACTTCTCATCAAGTGTGTTTAATTTCCATTACTATAATTTAGCTCGATAGTTTATTTTTATTTTCAATAATAAGATGAAGATTTTGAAAATTCATGGTAGGGTTTTTGAACTTGTTTATTTTTATATTTTAAAAGTTTTATTTGTTTTTATGTTTTAAAAGTATTTTTTAAAAAAATAATTTTTTTAAAATAATTTTTTTAATACAGATTATTTTAATATTTAATATAAAAATAAATTTAAAAAAATTAAAAATTATTTTAAAACAATTATCATAAAAAAAAAATCAAACTAACCATCAAACAAGTCTCGTCTATCAAGATTTGCACCGAATCTAGAAAAAATACGACAAAGCACGGTGTACTTTATTCGTGTTGTTGAAATGGAATGGTGTGAAATAAAAATATGCTACGATATCACCTAGCTAGCTGTGAAATTTCAAAAATAAAATCTCAAATTTCGAAAGCATAGTTTAACTAAATATCCTCTCTCTTTTTTTTAATGGAAAACATCTAAAGCTCTATTAGAAACAAGTTGGAGATTCACCCTTTTCTTGTCCTTTTCATTATCAACATTTGGATAAAAGAAATTGTAATAATGTGAATAGTCTAAGAAAACACTTAAAAAGGCCACAGAAACATTTTATAATTTCCATAGAGTAATTAATAGTATTTTATTAATTATTTTCTTAACTCATCTTAAAAAAAAATAAACACAAAAAAATAAAACTTATAACTCGTCAAAAATAATAAGAATATCTCCACTTATAGTATCACTAATTACTTCAATAAATGAATAAAGTTTATCCAAAAACACTACAAATTCACCCCCAAAACAACAAGGATTGTAGAAGTGTAATATGTATATAGTGGTGTGGGACATTATACCAAATGAAAGTCAGGCTGTCGGCAACTCTAACTTTGGGTGACTAGGTCTTTTTAATTTTTATTGTCTCCCTTTTGCTAGGTTTTTAGTTGGTTAGGTTTTTGTAAGTGTTTTTTTTTTTTAATATATGTATGTCCGAGTTATTGTAGCTTGCTCTATATATATATATATAAAATTCATGGTCGTCTTCAAGAATTAAAAAACCACCACCATCATCATCAACATTGGAAGAATCATTGTGGTCACCTCGTTCATGATGAATCCCACGAGCCTTTGTGCAACACTCATCAAACAAGATAAAGAACGTGAAATCACATATCATTCCATCCCATGTGATTCTCCAAGTTAATTAGGGGAGATGAAGATAACGTGGGTGGGTGCCATAAAAAATTAACTACCTTAATCCCGGCTAATTTTTATGTGTTTTCCATGTATGGATCCTTCATCAACGTAAAAGGGGTAAAATATATAAATTCAATGATGATAATTCGAGGTAGCTGTTAGAGAATAATATAAATTATATTTTGAGACCTTACTTAATAGTTTAAATTTTTAGATTGAGATAGTTCTTTAATATAGTATTACAGTCTTGATAATCAAGCGGTCACGAGTTGGAATCTCACCATCTTTATTTATTTGATAACAATTAAGTATAAGACAATGTGGATTTGTACAAGTTTTAAGCTCAAAGAGCTTTCACTTGAAGTTAGAGAATAATATAACTTATATCTTAAAACATCAACTAGCAGCTTAAGTTTTTGGGTTGAGATGATTCTTTGATAGTAGTTAATGCTATTATGATATTAGTTATTTTTCAATGTTTTTTTTCGTTCAGAATTATATCAAAATAATATTTTTTATTTTTTAAAATTTATTTTTAATATACCATGAGAACAATTAAAAAATAAAAAAAATTTAAATTCTTTTCTTTAATCTTGTTATCAAATTCATATTCATTTGGCTTTTGTGAACGTCTTTACCGGCAAGCAGAGGTGTTTAAAGTTGGCAAACTTGCGTGTTTACGTGGCACTCTCCTCTTTGTCATGACATGATCTTCCGGAGGCCACATAAAAACTTCGAGAATTTCTCTTGCATATCGTATTTCCAAAAATAACCCCATTCTCTTCCGTGAAATTAATTAGCTTAATTTTCTCTTTGGTATAATGCTCTCTTCAGTCTTCAGCCACTTGAAAAGATAATTGGTATTATTTTTAGATTATTTTGATATATTGAAATAAAAAATAAATTTAAAAAAATAAAAAATATTATTTTAATATATTCTAATTAAAATATATTTTAAAAATTAATCACTTCTCAGCTTAATCATCATTAAAAATAAAATAAAAACTATTTGCATTCAATTAAAATCAAGTAGGTATGTAGGTTTTTAAGATTAAAAAAAAGGGCATAGATGTCCTACTTCATTTTCTTAAATGACATCATTGCCCTTTTCTAATCATTGCTGGCACTGTATCTCACGTAAGAAAGATGGCTCGAGTGTTGATTATTGTCACATTGCGGGTGGTTTTCTGGGTAAGAGAAAAATGAAAAGCCATCATCTGACCTGTCTCATCTAATTGACGTAGCTGCAAAAAAGGGTGTTTTCGTCATTGGAAATGATAACAGGAGGTCATTTTTGTCATACCAAAATGAAAAAACAAAAAAAAATACTCGTCGTCCTGGACTGCTCGGTCAAACTTGATAATCTTGACTTGTGGAAAGCAAGGTATGAAATCGCCTTTCGCGTTGCACTTTCATGTGTTAAAAAACGAGTACAATATAATTAAAAATTAAAAAGAAATACAACGCATACTTAAGTAATTAGCCACATGATTACCATGTTTAAATATATAACTAGTTTTTACTTTTTAGTACAGGGTATAGAGAGTGCAGTTGGAGTGTATTTTTTTTTAATTTTTTAATTTGTTTTTGAAAAAAAAATTAATTTAATATTTTTTTATTGTTTTGATATGTTAATGTTAAAAATAAAAAAATTATAAAAAAATATTATTTTAATCTATTTTTAAATAAAAAATACTTTAAAAAATAATTTCTATTACACTTTTAATTAGGCCAATAAAATCAAACTAATTGCGTTATTTTTTATGGAAAAATATTAAATCAAGGAATCTAGTAGGATTATTTTTTTTGTTTTGGATTTCAATGTAAGATATTTTATCGGTGGCCTACTAAATTAGAATGATGAAACATTGCATGCAAACACTTATGATCACTTCCCTCTCAAGTTGCTGTCTCTTGGAAGACAATTCTCGGACATCCTTTCTACAACCAGCGCAAGTAGCATCATTCTTGTTGGGGTACCATTTATGCAAAGGAGAAAACTCAGTCTGAGGTGGTAAAAAGGGCTGGAGTTGGCATCATGCCAGTGTGCACCACCTTTTGAATTCTGGTTGGGGCACCAAGCAACAAGGGTGGATTCTGTGCGTAAGGGGATAAAAAGCCATAAAAATTAACACTAATTTATCTCGGAGGCTTATATTATATGGTAAATGAGATTGTTGGTTTTCACGTTTTCATTTAATTTATGATTTCAAACCTAGGAGAGATTGACAGCGAAATAGAATATTATATATATCAGAAAAAAAGATAACACATTTTAATTATAAAATTAGACTTCATTAGTTATAATATTTGAGAATTACCCAGACTTTAAGAATATATTAAGAAAATCTAAAGTGGGTCAAAGATGATGATGATGCATCTGGTGCTTTTCATTTTTAGACAGGGAAACCAAAGCTGAAAGTACAAGAAAGAAACTTCTTTTTGACATGTCTCTCTAATTGTGTTGTTTTATGGGTTCGAGTGTGCTGGTCTTGTATTTAATTCACAGTTTATCTATTCCGGTCCAACATCTTGTACTTGGAGTACAAGGCAGGAACAAAACCTTCCTTTCCCCGATCGATTTGTGTTTTTTTTCCTCACCTGAGAGACCACGATTAGTACTCATGCATGCATGCTTGATAATAATTAATGCTCTTCCAGCAACACCAAATCTCTATATGTGATCTCATTTTTCATACTTGGAACATATATAGTCATAAAACTCCTTCTATGGTGGATCAATCTATAGAAATTAATACGATTTGACGGATCAATTTTCAGAACTACCAATTCGATGATCTAGTCTGACCGAGTTTCATTTCAAACTATTTTCTTTTATCACAAGAATTGAGTTTTCTAACTATAATAATCAGGAGATTAAAAAGTCTCATTTACCATTTTTTTTTAAATAATTACACAAAGCCTCTCAATTTATTATTATTTTTTTCTTCACATCTGCCATCACATACAGTTTGTCAATTAATGATGCCCGGAAGAAAACAAGGCCGAAGAAAGATGCAGGATTCATGTTTCCAGCTGGTAATGATATTATCATACCCAACATTGCATGCATTTTTCATTTCTCTAGAAACAAAGGAGAAGACATAAATAAGAATAATCTTAAGCCTTGCTGAATCCGCTTCTTAACATTGAAGTCTACGTACGGCTGCTATCAATCACATCTAGTATTCATTATATTAATCGAACCCCACAAAAACGAGTCTCCTTGATCCTGTTGGCTTCCATTATCACCAGGTCAAGAATGGTATGTGAAGAATCTTCCCTTTGTTTTTTCTTTGCTGTTCACCTAGCTAGCTGGCTACGTGGCACAAAACCAGTCACACTTTGGACCCAGTTCAAGACAAATAGCATCCAAGAGAATGGAGGTCAGCAATATAGAGGTCAACAAAAGTATGTCAGTGGTATTAAACAAACCCACAATGGAGGAGGACTGGAAAGGCCGGTGATGGAGAAGAAAAGGTCCATGATTGCCTTTCACGAGGGCAATTGACTCTGGATACCACATAGAAGAAACTTCTAATTCTTGCACAAAACTAATTAACCAAGTCATGGGCTCATTAATTAACCACTTGTACAGACATTTATGTTGTGTAACGTCGAATAAGTACTGGACGGCTTCCTGATCTTATCCCCCTCGATATTTTCTTTATTGTGATGGGAGTGGATATATATTTTCTTCATGATCACAGTCACAACAATTGTATTGTCAACATCTCGACAAAGCCCCAGGACCGAAACCAAACTAATTTTCTATAACATTTTGTAGAAACCAAACTTCTTTTATACTCTTGACAAAGCAAACCTCGGATTGAAACTTGAAGGGGTCAAGTGTTCAAAGGGGAAAACGATGCTTGAATGGGTCAAACTGAAAGCTGCTGTAAGTAGCCATATATATACTGGAAATGTACCAGAAGTAAAAAGATATTGTGATTGTCTTGGGATACATTCTTGCTAAAAACAATATTTATCATTTTCAGCCACTCTTAGGGAGGGACGACAGCACGATCCGAATTACAATGTCAACGACAACCTTCACTTGCTCATTTCCTAGCAGTGTAACTTGCATCAAGAAATCTTCAAGACTAGAATAATGGGATGGCCCATGTAGTTATATACAATCATATATGAGGAAACAAAATTTCTATAAAAATGCTACGTGAAGAGAGCTTTAATACTTTTACGCGAGGGAGCAGAAAAAAATGGCATCAAAGGTAAAAGAAATGGGATGAACTTAGCCATGGAAGCGTGCGGCTTGTATTGTATTCGGATTAGTTTCACAAGGATGCTCTCCTGACAGATCCACTCGGTGTAAGTCTATACTGTTCACCTTGTCTTTTTTGCAAGTTTTGCATTTTTGCACATGTGAATGCTCGAGGGAGTAACCTCCACTAGTTCATCTTCTTGGATATACTCAATGCAGTCATCCAGGCTATAATCCAAGGGGATATCAAGAACCACTGCATTAAAAGGATAAATGGAAGCCGCTATGTAAACAGGAGTAACATGACAAGATATTAATTCTTCCTTGTATCTTGTATTAGCCTATAGGTGAATGCACGGGATCATCTGGAGTGGTTTCCTTCACTCTTTATTTGACTAAAAATGAATCTTATATTGAAAATATGTCCAAAAAAAGCTCCTGTGGCATGAAGTTTACAACTGTAGGCTGTAGCCTAGGCTATAGGTGAATGCATGCGATCATCTGGAGTTGTTTCCTTCTTTCTTTATTTTGACTAAAAATGTTTTTTACATAAAAAAAAGTCCAAAAAAAGTTTGATTTCAAGTAATGGAGAGAGAGAGAGTACTAAAAAGAAAAGGATCTCTTTCCACAGTATCTCATCTGATGATCAACCCTATAAAAAATCCATTTTCTGGAGAAAATATGATAATATTGCAACTTTCAATGTACTGTCGAAAAGGAAAATGGGAGATTTGTAAGGCAGTTAAAACAGCTATGAACTGAACCTGCTTCTTACCTGTTTGTTCTTTATGTGAACGTACATTGGTAGCAGCAGCCTTTTTCTTGCACACATTAAACAACAAGTCCCCAGGTCGTTGATGGATACCAACTAATTGACCTTTATAAACTTCTGCTCCAGGTCCAATGAACATTTGCCCTCTCTCTTGTGAACTAGCTAGGGCGTAATTAGACGTAGATGTTCCATCCTCAAAATCAATTTCTTGCCATTTTTTGTAAAATAAAATAGACACGTAAATACGTGTGTAACCCCACATGCAGATATTTGTGGTTGATCGAGTTCCACATTACTTTCGTTTATCTTGAGGTTTTTTACATAGGTAATTGGTTTTAATTATCAATATATATATATATATCAGAAAATATAATTTTAAAAGGCTTGCAAAGGCAATGTGAAAAAAATCTCTTCTCACGAAGTCACATAGAAAGATTGACCCTAAGAGAAAAGGAAAAACAAACAATTGTGAAAACTAAAGATTATTTCCTATGGTCTTTTGAATCTACTTTTTGCTAGACAGATGAGGAATTAGGTTCTTCTTCGGTTGTCGTGTTGCAGATCAAAATTAAGGTTTATATATATATATATATATATATATATATATATATATATATCAACCAAGAGGCATAAACATAGTTTTATTAGTCAAGCAGTTGGGTCTTCTGTGAAATTGAGGGCGGGGGAAGATCAATAGTATAATCTTTTTTAACCACTGTTGTTTCTGTCGAGCATGCAATTCACCAAAACATATGCTCATGTGCAATACACACAAACAAACAAATAATTTATATTCAAAAGTCAGTGATCTAAAAAAAAAAAACCTGAAAGTTTGTAACGGTATGATGTCTAAAAAAATTCAAGTATTGGATAATTGAAAGAATTTTTATTATTTTTATATATTTTGATGTAATGATATCAAAAATAAATTTTAAAAAATAAAAAAAAAATATTATTTTAATATATTCTTAAATGAAAAACACTTTAAAAACAACTACCTAACACTATTGGTGTTCAATTTTAATTTTAAAACTAACTATAAAATTAGAGAGGTTATAAAGTTAGGTGCTATTTTGAACTGCATTTCAAACAATGTTTCATTAAAATTAAATTTTTTTTGTTTAAAATTAATTTTTTTTATGTTTTCGGGTTGATTTAATGTTCTTATATAAAAAATAAATCTTAAATATATATATATATATATATATATATATATATATATATTATTTTGATATATTTATAAGCGAAACTTAATATTTAAAAAAACAACTATTAATACATTCTCAAACACCCCCTTAAAATGCTAAAACTTGAAATCGGGAATTCAAATTCATGGATTAGTGATCATGCTTGGTTTGATTATTCCTATGATATTGATATTTGGACTGCCTTGATAGATTTACATGCCAAATGCAAGAACAGTTTTTGTCTTTCCCCAAACAGTTTTCAATGCCAATCTAGTGGGATTTATTGAGAATGATAACAATGAAGATCCCATGGTTTTTCATAGTCAGCCGAGATTAGCTGGTATTAAACGAGACTCGGTGAGTTTCTCACAGCTTCTACGTTTATCTGCCTTCTTTAGTAAGAGGGAGAGGTCTCCATGCATATTCTATTAAGACAGGATTTCATGGTGATATTTCTGTAGCCAATGCTGTAATTACCATGTATTCAAAATGTGGAATAGTTGTGGATGCTTATCAAACATTTATAATGCAATGAATGCCCATGATTGCATATCTTGGAATGCCGTAATCTTTGCTTATGCTCTTCATGGTCAAGGCCAAAAGGCCTTATTGCTATATCTAGAGATGTAAAAACAAGGTTTTCACCTTATGAGATCACGATATTGTTCATCCTTCGAGCTTGCACTTATTCAGGCTTGTTGGAAGATGGAACGGCTATTTAAAATAAATAGAGCCAAAATATGGAATTAAGCCATTGATCACTATGCTTATATGCTTTATCTTTTGGGCCGGGCTGGCAATTTATCACAAGCCATGGATATTATCAACACAAGTCCCTTTTCAGAGACAACTTTGTTTTAGTCAATGCATGTAAGTTTAGAAAGTGTAGAAATTTATACAAGATAGGATCTATTAAGAAATTAAATGAGAGGGCCATATGATAGAAGAGCTGATCTCCATCTAATTTTAGAACTCGTATGACTGGGGAAAATTCTTCTCTCTTGCAGGGTTCTCTTTGTTCATTGGGTTCGGTCCCTTCAATTACTACATTGCATAAAGAAAGCAGTTACAGAATGCTGCACCTGTAAATCCACAGTTCAAACTGTGGATAAATTAGACAAGGAGAAGTTAGATGTTGTCATCGATGGAACCTCCCAGCTGTAAGCATTGTCATTCTTATCTTGAATGCAGTAAGAAATACTGGATTTATTCTGACTTGCATTTGCTGCAAATTTACATGTTGGAGAAAACTTAATTCGGCGGTTCCAATTTTTTATGGTGTAATTACGAATGACACTTGAATTGCGGATTTATGTGCTGATGCTGATAATTACAAACTATCAACCGAGTTACCTACCATTATATTTCTTACAGACATACAGTTACCAATTGCAGATATGTGTTGATGCTGATAGGGGGAGTAATAGTTCAATAAAGCAAGATCTTCTCCGAACCAGCTAGATGCATGCATCGTAACATTGCTACTAGTGATGAGGGTGCTTGTGTCCCCATTGATTTGGATCATGACGTCGTCAGGCATCACATATAGCACATGGCAGTTTAAAGATTAGCTTATCTGGTGCGTGGTTTGCGATCGTTGCATTTCGAGTTTTTATTTTTTGGTTTTTATCATAGTAAGAAACATAATTAATAAAATAACATGCTATAAAAAATATTTTAAAAAATAATACAATTTAAAGAGTCGTAAATAATATTTATAATTTGTGAGTCACAAGTTTCATTTATGCCCCTCTCAAATTGTAAAATTACAAGAGAAAAAAAAAAAGATCTCGGATACACACTGAAATTTCGATCATAACACCACCGTTACTACTAGAAAGATCTCAACAAAATTAGTTCAACAACATAAAATAACATAAAATAGGATCACCAACAATGATTTTAGTGGGTCACATTAGTAGCCTAAAGGCAAGTACGACTCGATATCTTTGGATGACTCGTGTGACCCACTCTATTAACTGTTTGTGAATTTTATTGGTGTCATTGGATTTTTCTTGTCAAGTTTTTTTATAGTACTAGTAATGTTATCATTGGAGCTTCAATGTGGCCTTTGAGTTCTGTTTATTTTTTCTAAATCCCCTTCTTTCTTCTCTCCTGCTAGAAATCCACACTTGCTTTTCTAAATTTGCAAATCAGCCCTTGAAGTTTTTTTTCTTTGGATTTGGCCCCTCCTTTTTTATTTCAATTTGTTTCATTTTAATTAATTTCTAAAATCAAATTTTTTTGCAATTTGATCCTCCTTCAGTTTTTTAGTTTGTTAGATTTGGTTTTCATTCATTTTATTTGTTATTTTTTTATTTGAGATAATTTTTTAATTTTATTTTATTTTTTAATTTCACAGTCCTTCATTTTTTTCTTTCAGATTTGATACTATATCTTTTAATTGATATTTTTTTTCTTTGGTTAATTTTTAAGATTAATTTTTTTTATTTCATCATTTAATATTAAATTGGTTTATAATTGAACTTCTTAATTTAACCCAAGTCTATGATTTTACGGGCTGTGAAGTTGAAAGATTAACTTATTTTTAAAATATTCGCTTGGGATTGCTTGGTTTTTCATATTATTAAATTAGGGTTGCTTTCTATATATATATATATATATATATATATATATATATATATATATATATAATTAACTGAATTTATTAAACCTAGTCGACTTTATGACCCGAGTCTCAAATTTTTTTTACTTCTTTAGAAATACTAGCATCACTTGAACTTTTTTCTTCTTACTTCGGAAAAATCTGGCTTGACCGACGACACTCTGCTTACCACTGATATAAGTTTATCCGAGTCAATTTTTTTGTCATTTTATTAAATCTAGTTTTTTTATGCTTTAAACCTTGAATTTTTGGTTCATTATAATTGGACTTCTTAATTTATTTCAATATGATTTTCATGGTTTTATTACTATCTTACCTAAATCATAAATTTCACAAATTAATCATGGTTGATTCAGACTGATTCAATGTGTTTTTTTTTAAAATAATATTTTAAAAAAATATATCACCTAATATGTTACTATTTAAATATTTTAAATGTGTTTAACCGTGTGCACTGAATTTTTTTATTTTCTAGCGATTTTATATTTTTTTAAATTGAAAAAAAAAACTGCAGATAGCACAGTTAAAAAGAAAAACCAGTAAATAATATGCCACTGCAGATTAGTCGAGGTGATTTGGAGCATGGACAAATGCTAGCATATTTGATCACTGTTCTTTGTTCCATGATAGGTAGATCGAAAACTACAGAACTATCTGTTGACTAGCTTTCAAATGCTTTTGAGACCTTCCTCTAAAAAAACGTGTATGGTTAGGTTTTCCAAGTGATGTGGTTAGCTTTTTATATTATATATAGCTTTAGAATTCCTATTCAAGATCCCATAATAGAGGCTAGAGCTGCCTAGCCATCACACTCATGTGCTTTATGAACAATCTTGGACAGCAGCTACCGAGATTTTTAGTTGATACTTGTCGGTTAAATGAACGAAAAAAAACAGAAACTTTTTACTATTGCGCTAGTCTAGTAGGTAGTTTCCCAGAAGAAACTTGCGAGATACATACGGACAAATGCAATTGAGGTCTTTTGTCAAATCATATGCATTGTTTCCTGCTATGCTTCAATCAAGACCTAAAATACAACGGATTCGCAGCTAAACTCTTAAGAATGCTCATCCACAGTCGCCATATAGACTCCGGGCACCAGACCAAACTCGGGCATGTCAAATCGCGTACTATCATCGGTTAAGATGTTTGTCATTTTGCAATGTTGTGTACAGCTTCATGATCAGAGTGGCATGTTTTTTTGGAGCAATCTATCTACATTTGAGATATGGAGCCACTTCTTTAAATTTCTTGAACATGAGCTTTAAATTCCTCCTGCGTATCAAGAAATGTAAAAAAGCAAAGAAGTTCAGTTTCTTGCTATTACAGTTCTGACTTCTAACCATTCTTTACTGGGTATAAATAAGAAAACCTTGTTTTTGATACTGCGCCCACAGACAGGGAATGTACTAGTTCTATCATTTTGCTCAAATTAATTTGATTCTTGAACTTTAGGCACATTCTTACTATGACAATGCTTCGTTACATGTAGTATATTGATTTGAGTGGCAAGGCTTCCAGTACCTGGACCCAGGTTTTTCTTGCAAATGGAGACATAGTTAGCGCAAATCACGGTTTGTAAGCACCGATAAATATCTTTTCGTTGTTCACTTCAATGGTTTTCGTGCTTGTATCTTTAATCAAGATGATGACGTTAGATAAAGAAAGCGTTTTTCATGATTGTAAAGATATCACTTATGTTAAATAAATCAAGATCGTGCTCTCAGGAATTTTTTTTCTTTCCACTGGAGATGAATGAATGTCCCTGTTCTATCCCTCTTCACAAATTCCAAGACTTTCGCCAACACATAGATATATAAAATCTCCAACCGTTTTGGTTTCTGATGCATCAAAATTCATAGTGTTACTGCGTTTATATTACACTAATTTCCATGAAACACTGAAGTTCCTTTCTCTTTGGATTTTTTTGACACATGCCCCTGGTTTTTTCCCGAGGATATCAGGTTAAAGGCTTCCGTTTCTGTTGGTATATTCCTGAATTAACCAATAAGGGGAGTGGTGAATCATTATTTTGTTCGTTTTGTGAAAAAGCCTAATTTCATGTCTAAAAAGTCTTCATTCATTAACAGGTGGGTAGGGCTTCTCTTCACGCCTGACATCCTAGGCTTGGAAGAATGCTAACCTCGAATGATATAGGTCTGCTATATTCTTGGGTTCATATGCTAAGTTTAAATAATAAATTTTGTGAATTTTCAAACCCAACATACTTGGATTTGACCACATAATAAGTCTAAACAGACATGAATCTAATGAGTTATCGGACCCAATATTCATGGGTTCAATTATATACTGAGCTCAAGCGAACATGAGTCCAACAAGTTGTTAGATTCAATATCTTTAGGTTTGACCCTATGCTGAGACCAAGTAGAGGTGGAACAGATTCATCACCCCTAGACTTGGTTGTGCGTCAAGACTAATTGGTCTGGAAGTCATTATAGACCTCCATTTATTTATTCTTTAAAACTTTAATATTAAATGTTCATGTCAGGGATATTCATTCCTCTACAACCTTTGATGTATAAAAGTCTTCTAAAGGATCTATTATATTTCCATCAATATTAATATTATGTAAAAATACTTATTCCTTATTAATATTATGTAAATGATATTTATCTCTTATTAATGCTATAAAAAAATAAATGACACCCCAACTCATTTATTCAAGTAACATGACAAGGTTTAGAGATTATATATATTGCTTGAACTACTCAGATAAAAAATTCACAATTTATCTAATTTATATAACTATTTATACTTTAATTCTTAAAGCATTTATCATAAAAATACAAGAACAAACATTTTTATTCTTGAAAAGCTTATTTTCTTATTTATTGTATTTTTTAACTAAAAAATCACTAATTTTATCATTTAAAAATCCCTAAACTCCATTAAAAAAAATTATTTTACAGATTAGATTTTCTACTACTAATTATTTACTTCTCGAGCTTCGAAGAAGAGAATATTAACTATACATGTGATTAACAATTATCAAAACGTCAAATAACATCATTCAGAGCATATTAGATTTTAAACATTATCAGGAGGCTCGATCACTAGAAGTTAAGGAAAAGAGCATAATGTTTGAAAGAACTGCTGGGTGTGACAGGCCAAGGTTTGAGAAACAATGTTGTTTTCAAAACTGAAAGTGTGATTTTTCTAGGTATTGTTTTCTCTTTCTCATAGAGTTGTTTTGAAATTGCTTATACTTGATTTTGCTGAAATTGTTCCTTGAAGGTTCATAAAAATAAATCTGAATTTACCTCAGCAAGATGTCAGAGTTGTCGAGCATTATTATTCATTAGGAACAGTCTCCGCTTTGAAAAAGCACACACACACAAAGATATAGGCTCTTCTATAATATTCATTTCCACTCTAGATTGTACTTGTACCAAACTAAAACTTATAATCGTGTTTGTACAAGTATAGCTATTGATTAAGCACCAATTTTCTGTTAATAGCAAGAAGCAATACAACTGTACAAGACGAAATGGTTGTTCCACCACCATCACCTGCAAGCCCTTCAACGAAATTCTTAACACACTTACAGAGTTCAAACACTAAAAAAGACCCATAATAACAGTCGAATCAATTTTTGTGTAGCTTTGAGAGCTACTCTTCAGTCTTCACTACCCCATTTTGGATAGGGTGCCCTGTAGTTCAAAAGATGCAGGAACCCTAACAGTTTGGAGTGATTATTAAGGACACTTTGTATTTTGGAGATGTTTTTAGGAGTACTATATATTATATGGAACATTGATTAAGGCTCAAAAGAAGGACCGTTTGGTAGGAGGTCTCCCAATAGCTCTCATCAAATTGGCTACCTCAAGAACTCTAGCAACTTTAGTCCCTCTCTTAGCTTCAGCTGATGCTCTTCTCTCCTCTGCCTTTCTGTGTGCCTTTGCCATCTCATTCTGCATCTTCTCTGAGGCTCTTGCTCTTTTCTCCTCTAATTTCCTCTACACAAATTCAAGACTTGTTGTTAAATGATGAATCGATTGTTTTGCATCACCTATTTCTTTTCTTTTCCTTTTTTGAAAAAAAACAAAAAAGATCAACCCCATGATGAAATCAACAAAGAGTTGACTGAAAATCAACCGAAAGAATAAAAGAATGGCCATACTGATTTATGAGCTTATATAGAATCCCTCAGCAGTCAGCACATAAGAATACAAGTACAGGTCATACATGTTTATCTCCTGTACTTTGTGCTTGAAGCTTCAGAAACACTTCTCTTTGGAAAAAAGAAGAAGGATAGTTGTCGTGCTTTTCTGGAGGCAATAATTTCAAAATCTAGAAAGACTGTGAGAGGTACTACTTCAACCACAACCAGTGAAGTAAGACTGTAAGAGGAGGTACTTTAATCACATCATCAAGCCTTTGCATAGCCAATTATGACTAATTCCATCCATGATCTCTTAAATTAATGATCAATTAGTCTTAAGCGTCATCATAATCATAAGCATCACAACAAGAATACTTAACTACCTTTCTGCATGAAAGCATAAAACAATAATTATAACTGGCAAATTAAAGACAGAACCACCATGTAAATAATCACAAATCAACGATTATAATAGACGTACGTACCTCTACTTTCTTCATCCAAGAAGTTGACTTCTGTACTTGCTCACTCTCCCATCCATTAATTATAGCATCTTCTCTCTTGAACCTATTATTGATCTTTGCAATCTTAGCATTCTGCCATGCAGTGATCTTAGTCTCAACCTCCTCTTTCTTCACTCTTAGCACAGATACTTCACCACCGGCTCCACCATGGTCGCTGCCATCCACACGAACGGACCCAAGCATTCTCGAGCTTGGTTCGGGGTCCAAAGGGTGGTTATCAGGTACAATAGCCAAAGGGTTAGTTTCTTCCGGCACGTCATCATCCTCTCCAAACCTAGACAGCAAGGTGTTGCTTCCAATATCATTAAGATCATTACGATCAGAGCTGCTATTGTTGGTAGTATTACTAGTTCCTATAGCAGACCCTGCAATCACAAGAGCATTAAACTCTCTACTCATGGTAGTAAAGTTTTCACCTGAAGCACCTTCACTACTCATGGACATAGAGTATGATCCATGATGATTGCTGCCTGTTTCCCAACGGTTTCGAGGTGGTGGATGAGGTGGGGTTAGAGCATGGATGTCACGGATTTGTTCATTGTCATGGTCTTGATTGGTTTCTTCATTGGTTGTGGTGCTTGAGGAGGGTCTTTGGGCACTTAACATTGAGAGATTTTTTTTTTTTCCCTGTAGTTTCTGTGTGTAAAGGTGGAATGGGTGAAATAAAGAGTACTTCAAGTTAAGAATTGGAGCGTGGTACGTAGTATTACGTTCGGTACTGTTGTTTTCAAAGGCGTTAAACAACATGAACCACACATTATTGGAAGGAAAATTAATTGTGGTAGGAGCTTGATGACTCCCTATTTATTTTTATGTTTTAAAAACATTTTAAGAATTTTTTATTTTAAATTAATTTTTATATTTTTAAATCATTTTAATTTTTTAATATTAAAATAATTTTTTTAAAAATTAAAAAATATAATTTTAAATAAAAAATATTTTAAAAAATAACTTATAACACAGTATCAAACTAGCTAATAATAAAAGTGTTATTCCCGTCATAAAAAAACACGAGGGAGATAAGGTGGTGCTAATTCTTTTGAATTTTCTGAATGAATTTTCAAAGTGCAAATATTCTTATCCTCCAAGTTTTGTTAATTAGCTTTAACCCCGTTTGTATGTTTTCATTGTATTATTAGGTCCCTATAGTGACTATATGACAAGAGCTGCAAACAACATCATACAATGCCTCCATGTATTAGATTATGAATTATTTGGTCATTTATCATCAAAATGTGACAGATCGTATAAGTAAAGCACACATATTGCATAAGTGGTAAATTAAGTTCATGAATAGGACAATTTCGAGGGGGTTAAAACTTGGGAATTTTTATTTTTAGCAAAGAGATGAAATAAGTCAAACAAGGAGGGCTTCATATGCAAAAATGCTCTATAATTAACCTTTCTATCTGCTAATTTAACTATTTAAGTGTCGGCCAAAACATTTTGGAGTTGACCCCACCATGGTTAGGTAGTGGTGGTGAGGCAGTCCCACAAATACACGCGCGTCGCAGGGTATCTATCACAGGTCTTGTAGATAGGCAGCACGTGGCGCAATAAAACCCCGTCATGCCCCATCACTGAAGCTACGTCTGTTCCTTCCATGCAAGGGCTTGTGTAGCTCCACCAGATTTCTGCCACGTGTACGGTGCCACTTCTGTAACTCACAGGTTTTCAAGATGCCCACGTCTCACGTGATAAATTAATGTTATCCTACTACATCAATTAATCAAACTATTAATCCCTTAACAATTGTTTGTCTTTAAAGTATTTGGTCATATCTAGGAAAAGATGAGCAATGATTCATGTAGAAACTTGAGGTGTTGTAACCGTCTGGCTTCCACATTATCATTTAAAATTTCATTAAATGCCAAAGAAAGATTCTCCTAAATATACTTAGATTTGTTAAATTCAATGTAAGTTGACAGGTTTATACATGAAATTCAAGATTTAAAACTTAATTTAAATTAAATTTTTAATTAAATCAAATAAAATATTAACATAATAAAACCTAGTAGTAGGCATCACATAATTTTTAATAGATATCAAACTTGATCTAAACTCTGTTAATAAGAGAAAAAAATAGCTCTATTTTAATAAAAATAATTCATTCGAGTTGATTTGATTCCTCAATAACTTCTATCTTTTCCCGGTTTAGTTAATCCTTGAATCAAGTCTAGCAGCTATATATTTTGATACTAGAGATCTATGTAAAACTTAATATAAAAAGATATTTCACAAGTTAAAAATAAATCCAAAATATACACTTACTACTATAGTAGAAGGAAAATAACAAAGAAGGAACAGTATTATACGGGATGCTGTTCATCCCTTGCAATGGAGTCTACACGGTAATAGATTGACGTGATTTTTTTACACATAATGAAATAAAAAAAAAGCTCAAATCTTATTTACATTACATAATGTGATGGGTATAGTATGAGTTCAAAGTGCCCAGATGATTTTTTAAATGATTAGAGGGTGGATAATCCAATGAAGAGAGCACAGTTGGGTTGTCGGAGCTATCAAGTGATGTAATGGGAGTGTGTAATAAAATAGTGGAATGTAATATGTGTCCACTATCATGTGACAGGTTTAAGCAACAGGTGTTTGTGGCTCCATGGGGACTTGGGTGTCTGAGGGTGACCCTCTCTGTTAATCTTGTATTTTTAAGAGTTTGATTAGGTTTTGGTGATTAATAAAAGCTAACTTTGACACACCACATTTTCTGGGTCGTTTTAGGCCAATCCTGCACAGAAACTTCCTTGGTAAGGATTTGAATGTGTCATCAAAAGTTGATCGAGATTTTTAGATTCTTAATTAGGTTTGATCGAGATTTTTAGATTCTTAATTAGGTGGTATTTAATGTTGTAATAATGGTTGTTTTATTTAAAAATATATAAAAATAATATTTTTTTAAATTAATACATCAAAACAATATAAAAATATAATAAAAAATTAATTAAAAAATTCAATAACATCATCGCAAAATCAAACACCGTCTTATTGATGCTACCAACCTTTCACAACGAAACAAATATCTGGGTGGGTTTCTTCAGATTCAAAACTTGCACCTTTCAATTACTAGTTTGGTGTAACAACACCACAACAACAACAAAAAATCAACAGGCCATGGAACCTACGAGTATCAATCTGCTTCTTTTTGTATGTATTTATAGAGTACATTATCAGAAGGGATCAAATTATTTAAATATTTTCTCAAAAATAGAAATCATCTTTTTCGTTTATTTTAAATCTAAAAAATGCTATAAATTGTCAAATTAAATCTCCTCCCCGATATTATAATAAAAATGAATTAGTGAATGAATCCATCCATCTATGAACTCCTTTAAATAATAATCCTTAGCAGGCAACCGTGAATAACTGTTGCGTTGATGCAATGTCTTTTATTTTTGTTTTTGTTTTTGTTTTTTCCTGGGGATGTTCCATTTCTTCTTTTTTTGTGATATGGATTGATGGTTGATGTAGAGGTGGTGTTCCACATATTTAAATTCTGAAATTAATCAAGAGACTTTTCAAAGAAAATGAAGACTGGTTGAATTATCAGATCAAAGGAGCTTGAAAACCCTAATCGAGGGAAAAGGGCAGAAGCAGCTACAATAAATTACGAGTTAGGGTTAGCACAAATCATCAATCAATGAATTCACTGGCTTCCGAACACCACTCGAGGGAAGGAAGAAGAAAGTATGTTGCCTAAGCACTCGGCAGTTAGGGCCCTTTTCATCTCGAACTTATCATCTAGCCCATGTCATGCTCTTTCACACCATCGAGTACGATGAATAGGCTTTTTTTCCAGATGGATTGTATCCCTGATTGGTGTTACCTTTTAAATTATAGGACGCGTAAAATTTAATTTTTTTTTTATAATTTTAATATTTTTAGATTGTTTTGATATGTTTATATAAGAAATAACTTTTTAAAAATAAAAAATTATTATTTTAATATATTTTTAAGTCAAAAATATTTTAAAAAATAAAACACCTCATTTATCTTTTATGTAGGTCTGCAGCTCAACTAAGAAAAATAGCTCAACTAAGAAAAAATACATGCCAAGTCCAAAACTAATATTTCTAGCATAGGAATTACTTGAATGTTGAGGTGTACCAGCAACTCTTTTACATGATTTTATCTTCCTCCAGAGGCCCTAAATCTTGCTGTAATTTTTCACACAGCGCCTGCATATGAGAAATTAAGACAGAGATCAACTTATGAACTCCAAGAAATGGCTAGTCGTGTCTTTTGAGGATTTGTGAAAGATGATCCTTTGACAGCAATAGTGTAAATATATAACACCAGCTTAAACATTAATTATGTAACTCTGTGAAAATAAGAACAGCAGTAATAGTGATCTTACCCTTGGCCACATAGTCGCATGGTTGTGGCGCCTTTCCAGCCACGATTGATTAAATTGTGGAATTATATAGAAAAGTGGAAGAACACAGAAGATGCACTATATAGTATGAAATTAAGAGTCAAATTGCATGGGATATACTATGGACCAAAAAATGCACGTATATTTCTAATGGACTCAACCATAACTCATTAACAATGCATGAGAGATATATTAATTTAGAAGGTTATTGCTCTTTGTTCAAAGATATTGCATATAATATTTATGATCATATTGATTACTCTTGAGTCAAATATTATAAGTATGTAATTATGATTATTTTAAACGAAAATAAATAAATATTATTTATTAATAATATTTTATTATTATCCCCAGATGAGTATATATGAAGAAGGAGAGGCTATCAGCCAGCTCCAGAGATGGAAGAGAACGGTTTGTTAAAAAGAATCAAGGACGAGAGAGGGAGAGAAAGAGAGTATAGTAACGTTAAAATTCTTTCATCATTCATTAATTTTTCCATAGTTCTACCATTATATTACAGCTTCTTATAAGGAGAGTAACATTTTCTACAGTGACACAGTCTCGCTACTGGCCACACATGGCTTCTTGTACTTACTAATTTGCACTAAATAAAACTCAGCGTATCAATGGTAACATTCCACTAAATAAAACACAATGTATCAGTGGTAAACATTCCACTTATTAAAACATTGTCGTACGTGTTCATCTACTAGACTCAAGCATTTCAGAAAACTAATTCTCCACAACATCCTTTTCTAACCCAGAATGCCTGTATATATGGTATTAGGTTGACTAGTTGAGCTCCCTCCTTTAGAGGTATATAATGGTTATGGGGTCATGTTAGAGGTAACCTCTTAGGTAAACTCTTTTCAACCTGTGTGGAAGAATAGCAAACATTGAATGTATTGCACTGTCAACTTCTTGAATTAAATTATCTAGCAAGCTGTTGATTTGTTCATACCCGAGAGCTTGCAACATGACAGGATTTTCTCCTCTAGGTACCACTTCCTAACCACGTCACTCAAAATACATCCATAACTCCTTGTAATTTGACATGACTTTACCTAGCATAGCGGGTGGTCAATGCGGGTGAAGTTTTTTATGGTGCTTAATTGTAGCTAGGCCTGGACTACACTGTTTGGTTGGTATTTAGGGAAACCGATCTGGGTTGGTTTTGGTGAGATATTCTATAGGCTAGAGTATTGTCTTGTATACGTGCCAGATTATAAGCTTGGGTTAAGGTTTTAGGTTCAAACATCTTAACTAGGTTTTTTGATCGTCACTTCTGATCCTCCTAAAAAAACACCAAGACTTGTTTCTCACTGATTTCTCCACTATTCCATAATGTATCAAAGTTCCTAATGTAAACCTCTAAATCACGTATTTGTCTAAGGTTTTTAACCTCTTATAGTGGATCTTTCTTACCACCAAACCTACAACATATTGACTCTATGACTATATATTCACCCCAAGTTACTACTTGCAACCTTTGCTTTTTATGAAATTTTGGTGCCAATAAATGACAATTCCATCTAAAGAAGCTAACTTAAGCTTCCCAGTCTCATCAATTTTTTCAATGTCAAAATATTGATTGCATTTGTATAACCACTTGTGCACATCATCATCAAAGTTATGAAAGTCGTGTTTGGGTTTATGTACCTTGTAAGTGGGGTAATTTCTTTCATAAATCCAACATGATCGATCTGGTAGTAGAATCCTTATGGTTAGATGTTTGATAGTCATTCTTAATGTTGGGCTCACAAAAAATATGTTGCAGCTTCTGTAAAAGGGGGTTTTGCTGATAAGACAACTTACCACTTGTTGAATGGTACCAACCTGGATGCTCTCCAGGTGAGTACAAAGAAGAAGAGGCTATCAGCCAGCTCTAGAGATGGAAGAGAATGGTTTGTTAAAAAGAATCAACAAAGAGAGAGGGAGAGAAGGAGAGTACAGTAATGTTAAAATTCATTCATCATTTATTTTTCCATGTTTCTTCCGTTTGGTTACATCTTCTTATAAGGAGAGTAACATTTCTTACAGTCCTGTTCTTGACACAAATGGCTTCTAATTTGCACTAAACAAAACGCAGCGTATCATAGGTAGACATTCCATTAATTAAAAAGATGTGTTCATCTACTAGATATATAACTGCTTCTTGCTAACTGTTACATTTCTTTGAAAAAACGAAGTCTCTGCTAAAGAAAGTTCTTCCTCCTCTTCATCGTTGAGCTCTGCCAGTTCAGCCTTGTGACATCTAGGCACCGCCAAGTTTAAAAATATGTTTTTGCTTTCTTTTCATAAAAATATGTTTCCTTTTTCTTTTTTTAGCATAGGGTTTTAAGCGGTAGTAGTTCTCCTTTTTTATGATTTTGAGAATTGTAGAGAGAAATGTGTAGTGGGAATTACTGAAAATGATAAACCAATCTTGGTTTTTGATTGATTCTGCTCATGGTTGAGGTTATTTTCTTGTTTGATCCAAAAATATTGATTCTTTTAGTTTTTTTTCTCGAGTTATTAATTTGTTGATATCTGGTTGACTGGTTCTTTACGAGTATCCGAAGCATCAGAAGCAATTTGGTTTCTTTTTCAGATAATTAGGATTTTAAAAGTTCTGTTGAGTAAATATGTCATCAAGACGCAATGTTCGTTACAGTGCTCTTCCTGATGATGATAATGATGGTAAATTTAATGTAAGATATGACCCTCGATTTGAATATTATACCCCTGGAGCTCTTGATAAAATCGATCCCATGGAAGTCCATTTTCCTCGCGATTTTTCTGCTCTTCCTTGGATATGTGCTTCTCTTTCTATCATTCCTCATCTTAACTGGAAGAATGTTTAGCCAAAGGTTAATCGAGTTTGGTGAGGTTTTCTGGTTTAATTTCTTGAAAATCTAAACATAAGTGGAAATGGATTTAGAGGAACTGTTGATTAAGGTAATTAAGGTCACGAGTCCAAGAGCATGCACACTAGAGAAATGCTGCCTTAGCTTGATCAAACTTTTCAATGCTTGTCATTAAGTATAATGATTTTCCCCCTCTCTTTTGTTTTGTGCAAAATGATTTGAATGCTATGCCCTTTCTTAGCCTGTGTATGTTAGATCAACCTAGTCTTGTCTGCACACTGGGATGTTCAAATTAGTAAGTTTTGACTTCACTCAAACATGCTCTGCTATTTTTCCCTTTCTACCCACATTAACCTTGATGACAGAGTTAAGTCTTAAACTGCACTAATTTTGAGAAAAACAACTGCTATTGCAATATAATATCTTGGCAGAATATGGAGCAGTAGGTTTCTATGCTGCAGTTCATTAGTTGGGTTGCCATCTATGTAATAACTAATAATAACTCGTTCTGTAATAATGATATGCTTTGTAACTATAAAAAGAAATAGTCCAATATGGTCGACTTGGAAGGCCAGCTAGTTCTTCAACTTTCAGCAATGAGTCCATATCTAAAAAATTGCGATTTTGTGTATCTTGAGGATGCCCGCTCATTATTGCATATGTGATATTGCCACATACCAAACAGCACAGCTTCGCAGCACTATTGGCTTGCAATTGAAAAAACAAACAAGTTAAGGATGTGGAATGGCCCACAAATTTTCAGGTTGTTCTCCTCGTGCCATGATGAAGTTCTAGATAAAAACAGGATGCTTGTCTTGACCAACTGGGATTTGGAGTAGGAAGCTAGAAGAGATTCAGCCATTTATCAAAGTGCAGAAACTGTGATCGCTTTGCTAGCATCATGACAATTAGATTTGCTAGCATCATGACAATTAGACAAAGATTATCAAACTGCTTATATTTGATTATATTGCTCAACAAATAATAATTCTTTTGTGCAGAAAGGATTATCAAACTGCTCATATTTTGATTTTTCTACCAAAGGGGTACGGTGAACATATTATTTCCCAATTCTCATGAACGCTGCATTGTTTTGGCATAAGATTTGCGCTGGTGTTTTTGTGAGCTTGAGTGGCGAGTGACAGGATTCAATAGCATTTGAATGGTTAGACTCTTGGAGGATTCTTAACGAAATACGGTAGATCACGGTTGCAATTTGCTTCTGGTAGTTTAGATTTTCTTGACTGCTTGCGCTGTAATGTGAATGACAGGGTTAAGTCTGTGGCAGACCATTCATTTCAAGCTTAAAATTGCCGTTAAGTTGCAATCTGCTATGCGTGGCCAACTTGCTTGGCACCAAGCAATCGGAGTCCTGCATTGTGTTGGGGATATCGTTAAAATGCAAGCTCTTGTTCGGGCATATGTAGAAGAGGAGGGTGGTGAGAAGCATGACAGGCCTGTATCAAAGATTTTACCATTCACTAGGCACTAATTCTACCCAACTCAAAAGGAACTGTTATTCTTTATCCAAAAGGCACTGACTTTTCAAGTTAGATTTCTGCCATAGGCAAAGCGGTCATGAAAAGTGAACATGTCAACAATAAACAAAGCTTATTATTGAGTTTTCTTTTTCAAGTTTAAAGGCCATTATTTGAAAACCCCACGACTACTCCACTAATGCCGCCACGGATGTGTGCTGTTTTCTTCTTCTTCTAAATTGAAGCCTCCTAACAAGTTGAGATTTAGAGCATGGATAGGTTAAAATTTTAGGTCAATTTTCATATGCCAAAACTAAACTATTTTCTCTGATACAGTTAAAGTTAAAGATAACCATCTAGGTGGTGGTCCAGTGAAAAGAGTATAAGATCAAGAGGTTTGCTCTCTTTGTGGTCTCAGGTTCGAGCCCTGTAGTTGCTCATATGATGGCCACTGGAGGCTTACATGGTCGTTAACTTCAGGGTCCGTGGGATTAGTCGAGAGCGCGCAAGCTAGCCCGGACACTCACATTAAACTAAAAAAATAAAAAAAGAAGTTAAAGATAAAGATAGGATATGCATACAATATCTAAAATATTGATGGTAATTGCCGCTCTCCTATCTCTCTCTAGCCACAACTTCAGCACATACTTCCATCCGATTCAACCCCGCCTGCAGCCTGATTCTGTAAGGTCACATTCATTGATAGGATAGTGTGTTTGTTCTTGTGTAAAGTTTTTTGAATTTTTTTTATTTTAAATTATTATTTTAATAATTTTTTATTGTTATGATGCATTAATATTAAAAATAAATTAAAAAAATATTATTTTAATATATTTTTAAAATAAAAAATACTTTAAAAAAACAATTATTATTATAACTATGAATGAATGCTACCAAAGTTATCAAAACACATGCTATGACTTAGTCTTTGTTTATTTTTGTATTTTAAAAGTATTTTTTAAAAAAAAATTAAATTTTTATACTTTTTTTTTTACTTCAAATTAATTTATTTTTTTATTTTCAGATTATTTTAATTTATTAATATCAAAAATAATTTTTTTAAAAATATATATTATTTTAATATGTTTTTTAATTAAAAAAAACATTTTAAAACACAGATTTCAATGCAATCTCAAACACCATGATTGCTAATACACCCATATTCAGAACTGTACTGCAGGTTTCAGAATTTCCGAGAGAGAGAGAGGTAATTAATTAATTAATGCTTTGTGACTTCAAGATCAACATTCAGTAGGGCTTAATTATTGGTCCCCATCATTAATTAATGTGATGATTATTGTGCGGCCTATCCTTCTTGGAAACCTAGTAGTCACAACTGACACTTTCTTTATTTTATTTATGACCTGACAGCGATTAATGAGCCTGACAACGAGCGGCGCTACCCTCTGCTCGGGGCCTCACGGCACCCCCCAAAAGCTTCCTAATTTCTCTTTTACCCTTGAGAATTCTCAAGTCTTCTCCCTTATCCTTTTAACTCTACTTATTTTAATATTCATTACATTAAGTTTTTTATTCGGCATCTTTTTTTTAAAAAAAAATCATGATTTCGCCTTTCAGCTTGATTTCTTCTCGTCGTAATTGTTAATACAATTCTGGTAGTGATTTTATTTTTTTATTGATACTGTAATTCTGATTTCAGAGCGTTTTATAGTTGATGTGAATATAATATAAAATATAATAATTCAAAATAATATAAAAAATAAATTAACAATAAATAATTAATGCAATACGAACAAAATAACAAACATCTAAAAATAAATTTCAACGTTTTATGAATGTTTAATAGAAATCAGCTTATACTAGATAAACATAGAAAAATGTCAAATTATTGAGAAATTAATAAAGAGATTTTAACAGGAAAATTATTTGTTTTCTCTTAGTAAGGGTTTTTTTGTTCAAGCCTTTGGCTCAATTTCTTTAAAGAGGCTGGGAATTTATTAGATGTTACAGTACCCTACGACGAAGCAAGAACAACAATCCACACGTGCTTGCTTGAGGAGGATTTCGAAGGATCGATACACTGTATTCGGGCAGCATCCAAATAATAGCTTGGTGGAAGTCAGTGGAAGAACGCATTTAAGACTCCCAAGTTTTCCACACCTAGCAAACAAAAACTTGTAGAAAGAGACAGGAAACGATGCCGGTTGATATTCTATTAGTTATATTATATAATAGTGTAAAAAACAATTTTTGGATAATTAAAAATTAATAAATCTAGAAAACATGCTCCATGAGCCAATATAACAAATTTCCTAAATATATATTTGCTTATATTAATTTTGGTGGATTAAGAAATGCAAAATTGTAATTTAGTCCTCAGCTTTAATAAAACTAAAATCATAGAGGATGTATAACGGTCCATCATGAAAAAAAAACTTTTAATTTTACCCACAGGTTAATTGTCTAGTCATATGCTATTAAGGGTGTTCAAACTTCAAACTCAAGATTGGAAGGACAACGTGGAAGGGCATTATTTGGCAAGGAGCTAGCTCCACAACACTCAGTCTTTTTTTTTATTTTTTAACCACACAGTACTTCTCAGACGAGTGAGGATTTTCTTTTTTTGAGGAAGAAATTCAAGCTTCATTTAGAAGCTTCATTTTCTAATTGAAGTGACAAGATTAAATTATTATGTGAAGAGATCATGTGACCTAGCCACATTCTTTGACTCTCACCTGGGACCATTATAGACCACTATTTTCTTATTTGCAGGGACCATTATAGACCACTATTTTCTTAATTATAGACCATAACTATCAAATTGCATGCAGTCACACCCTAGTCTAATTATCTCTAGGAGCAAAGTAGAAAATAAACAATTCCTAGATGCCTTATCTTTTTGAAATTATAATTTTTATTTCTTTAAACTAAACTATGTTTTGTATGATTTTGTATTTGAAACTGCGTTTTGTTTAATTTAAAAAGATATCAAATTAATAAGTTTTTTAATATTTTTAATGTATTAATATAAAAAATTTTAAAAATATATAAAAAGAATATTTTATACTATATATCACAATACCAGAAGCATTGATGAAAATTACTTTGAGGAGAATGCATGGAGTTCTTTCTCTCACCTTTATTTGTTTTCCCCCCTTCTCCTCTCCTTCTCATCAAACAAAGTTTTTTTTAAAAAAAGAAACAACTAGAGGATATATAGCTACCTTCATCGTTCTTGAGTTACTCTAATTATTGGATTTTCTTACAGCAGTTGTACAAGTCTTGCTGATATTGACAAAACAGCAGACATAGTCCACGTTCAGCACCGCCCTTGAACATGAAAAACGAAGAACATACCAATCTCACAATCCATGGCTTACGCACCCTTTTTCACTTGGGATAAGCTCAAACAGTATTTTTGTTTTTTTGAGAAATCTCAAGTTCTTCCTCGTCCCACCTAACCTAGGTTATTATATACTTTGGACAACCTTTTTTCTTTCTTTCTTCTCAGTTTGGTTCTGACGGCTTTTCATTTGCAATCCCTCTGTAAACTTTAATATACGAAATCCAATCCCTTTATCAAGGACAGTTATGTGTTGTAATGTATTTCTTGATTTTTTGAGGGCTACCATGCATGTATACTCACTTAATTATGGTGGTTCATGATTTTGTGATTTTTTAAATATTTAATTTCTGAGGGTATTCCTATTTAATTCTTACTTATGATTTTTTTTTTAATTTGAATTTATAAGAGTTGCAGGGAATGAATGAATTTTTTTGCGAAAGATCCATTTAATTTGATTGTAAAAACACTCAAGCTTTTATTGGAAGAAAACTTAGGTGACTATTTGAGAATCAAATAAAGGTATATGATTTTTTTTTAAAATTCAAATAAAGGTCATGAGCTAAGTAAATATTCACATGAAGCCTCGAAAAAAAGTAAATAAAAAGTTTTACCCTCTGTATTTGCTTAGTTCTACCCGAAGAAGAAGAAGAAGAAGATGGACAAACTAAAAAGCAGGCTGATTGGTTAAAAAAAAAATGCCTTGATTTTTTGGTGACAAAGAACTTCGTTTATAACCATTCTTTGATCCGGTTTAGGACTCTAACCTTTCTTCCATTTGCAATATCTTTCATCCAACCTATTAAATTTAATTAAGTTTTTTTTTTTTTTTTGAATTTTAGTCACTGATAGATATGGAGTCAAAGTTTAACAAGTTGGAAACAGAGAGATAATATTGCATGGAAAAATAAAGGTTAGGAATTTAAAATTAATTTTTTATATTTTTGAATCATTTTGATTTATTAATTTTAAAAATGATTTTTTAAAAATAAAAAAAAGTTATTTTGATGATTTTTTAATTAAAAAAATACTTTAAAAAATAATCAGAATCATATTTTCAAACACCCTATTAACTAGATAGTTTTTATTTTATTTTAACCTTTATAAGTTACCATATAAGGGATTCTTCTCTGAAAAAAAAATATTAGATGAGCCTTCATCAATTCAAAAACTTATGTGAAGATATCATTGCGAGGACTAGTTGTTGTAATTTAAAATAACGTACTTACGAAAAAGAATTTTGTTTTTATTTTTTTCCTAAAAAAAAAAAAACAAGAAGAGAGGGGGAGAAGACTAGCAACATAAATGTCATTCTGAAATTCAATTATTTCTCCTCAGGTAGAGGCTGAAATTCAGCCTTCGGTCTTGACAAGTCCACAATTCCCCTTTACCTGGACTAATTGGCTGTAGAAAGATTAAATTGGCTTTAAATTCAATTTGAGAGGATTCTCAAAAACAAAAAAAACAAAAAATCAAGTAGAAAGATTCTTTGCTGCTATCTACATGGACTAATTGGCTTTCAACTATTTTTGTCTAGTAAAGGAAGATCAAACCTTGAAAGGATGACCTAATTGGTTGTCATGCTATGCTGTATGCTGTAAATCGAGTCAGATTTTTACTAACCACAAAAAAAAAATGATGATTAAGTGATGTAAGTGTTTTCAAAGAAGTAAAAAGAAATCTGAGACTTGTTCCATTGGATTTATAACCTGATTAAGTGATGTAAGTGTTTTCAGTTTATTTTATATTTTTCAGTTAATAGGTTCGATTAATCTAATATGATTAAAAAAAGCAGGCATCAACAGTAAATCAATCAGACCAAACAAAAAAAAAATATACAATGATTAACCTGAAAAATGAACTGTAACCGCTGTTTTTCAATTTCAATTTTAGTCCTTTAACTCTAAATTTTTTAAAATAAAAATAATTTAATTTAATTTAATTGAGCATCAACCGAGCACCATAATCTTCCCTCAACATTGCGAGAACTCCATGTATAGGCATCCAAAACAAACTACCAAGTTAAATTTCAAATAAAGCTAATATAAAAGAATTAAATTTAAAAAAAAAGTTGAGTAATTGAAAAAAAGTTATCTCGATGCTTCTAACCATTAATTGTTGTTAGCAAACAAAAGGGATTTAGCATTTGCTCGAGCTTCAAATTCCATCCATGAAAGTTCTAATTCTTATAAATCAATAAAATTTTATTTTATTTTATCAAATTAAATGTAGGATCCCACATCGGAAGCGAGCGTCCAGAGCCAGGGCTTTATAAGTGCATGCTCATCTTGACTAGTAAGACGCGTTTTAGGACCATGCGTGGCTGCCAAGAACAAACTCGTGAGGGGGAGCTGGGTGGAAGCCCTGGACATGAGTGGACTGGGAGGCCCAAAGCGGACAATATCTTGCTAGTGAGGTGGGGTGTTACATTAAATATCAACGTGAAATAATATTCTCTCGATATTTTGAGTCTTTATATGCAAATATGCGAATAAATAATCATAAACAATCTCAAATAAAAATAATGTTAAATGACTAAATATAAAAAATAAATCAAGATACCAAAATAAAAATAAAAATGTGTTGGGATAGAAAAATATGATTTTAGTGTGCGAATCCATATTTGAAATCTCATATGTCACAATGAAACACTAATGACCTTTAGTTTTTTTATTTTTTAATTAAAAAAGAAAAACAAATTTCAATTTCAATTTTGTTTCTGTTAAAGAGGAGAAATCAGTCCGTCCCAATAGTCTAATCAGGGTATCAAACCCGAAGAGCAGTTGGGGCCTGAAATTCAATTTGTGATTGGTTAAGCATCTGTTACCTGTGGATCTGACTCCTATACGTCTTGTTTTAGCAATTTGATGATGACGATGATGATCATTACTGATCTTGACGATTTAGCATTAGGAGGAGTGATGGTCTTATCATATGAACATTATTCTACATCTCAAGTCCCATCATGCTGAATTGCCCAATCAAATATTTGGACATCCATGTTTGGTTTCATTTATCTTACTATAGGAGTCTTTCACGCTTTATTGGTTGCATGAGTTTCGTTTCATCTTACTAAATGGAGTTAATTATAACTCAGTCCATATAATTTAATGAAACAACTTAATTCATCCTTATACTCTTTAGAATATACATTTAATCCCTGTGTTTTTTGTTTCCTTATTACCCCGTCCTTCCATCTATTCAAGTATAAGAGTATATATTTGGCTCTGATTAGAGAAATAAGTTTACTAGAGATCATCATTCGTGAGAAAAATAAATGTCACGCTAACAATTCATGTGTTCATAAATATAGAAGATTGCAATGCTATACTGACTTTTTAAAGGTTATAACTCGTAATACTATATTGTGGTGTGTGTCAATCTAAGCTTTTTGAAAAATTACATGAGATTGAGATTTGATCCTAAAATGGTTAGGTGAGGGCTCGAAGGACAATCATCCTTATCGTTTGGGTATCGACGTTCATTCCATAGCCTAATTGGTAGGATGTTTGTTTCTTTTTGTTTGGAATTTGATTCATAAATTCTTTTTTTGTATTTTTTTAAGAAAATAGTAAGTTGTTTTTTCTATTGGCCATATTTTCTTTTTTAATAATCCGTGGGATGTTTTTCTAAGCCCATTGGGAAATATTTTTTTAAAAAAATTATTAATTTATTTTCAATATACAAAATCTAATTAAGAGTCCTTTGAATATTCTGATCTTGGATTAGTGATTAGTTTAGGTTTTGGAATCCGAATAATAATCTAGAAAAGAGGATAAGCTCATTTTAGTCAAAATTTGGTAACTTCAATTTCATTAATAACCACTTATGAATTTTTTTTCTGATTACACCTCTTATCTTAAGTTTTGGATTTGTAAATTTCATGACAGTTAAAATAAATAAAAAATTTAAGACTATAAAAACTAAGCTTAAATATCTGGAAAAAAAAACCTCTTAAAAACCAAAAATCTAAATACCAACAAAATCATAGCCACTTCTACAAATTCCCCTGCCTCCCAAAGCCTCAAAAGCGGTGCTATATTTTACTGTTTTTCTTAGATTCGTATACCCAAGTAATTTTTTTAAGGTAAAAGTTCAAAATAATAAATAAATAAATAAAAAGTTGTATAGAGTATGTTTGTTTATGTGAAAATTTTTAAATCCTGATATTAAAAATAAAATTTTAAGGATATATTTCAAAACAAAAATCAATTTAGAAAAACAACCACCAGATCCCTTGCATTACATTACAAAAAAGAGTCAAGAAAATAAGAACTGGTCTTGTAGTTTCGTGAATGAACACGACCCATAAGCCACCACCTTCTCTCTTTTTCTCTCTAAAAAACCCTCTCTCTCTCTAACCGCCTACAGATATGAACACCAGCCTCTTCAAATGCAATTTGTCTTCCAGCTTCTTCTCGTATCCTAAGGTCGTTCTTCTTTGACAAAGAAAAAAAAAAAAACCTATCGCATAGAACCCTTCATAAAGAACAAAACTTGACCTCCCTTGACAAATATCACCAGCTTGACATTCAAAGATTGTTTCTTTCTGAATCTTTTTTGCTTATATCTCAGGTATATCATGGGTCTCAATCTCTTTTCTTTTTCTTTGTTTTAGACTGTTTTGCTTTTTGCTTCATTGGTTCTTTTAGCCCTTATCAATGACTTCATCCGCAGAACTTTGCCATACTGATGAGATTTTTTTAAAGTTTTGATGTTGCTGACACTTTCTGAGATAATTGTTCGCAGCTGTTTTCGTTTTTAATTTTAGGCATGGGGTTTTAGAGGATTTTTCTTTTAAAACAGAAAACCAATATAGATTATTTAATAATGCACGTATATGGGGTTTTTAAGCATTTTTAAATCTGGGTTTTGATTTTTGGAGTAAGTTTTGTTCTGTTATTGTCAAGTTTGGAATTTTTGCTCTATCTTTTGCTGCTTGCTTATATTGAGTTCGTTCTGATGCTAGATCAAGAAATACGGATTTTTTTTATTTAATCACTCATCTTTCCATGTTGATTGATCAGGAGGATCTTGCATTGGAGAAATAGTTGCTCCATGGTGAGCTTTCACGTATTTAATTTTTATGTTATATTGGGTTATAATTGGTCAAATAAGATGTGCAGGAACCTGAGGCAATGCTATTATTCAGCAACTTGGAAATGTGGATTCATTTGGTTGCTTTCTTGTGCTCTAATTCTCGAATTCGGGCTTGTTCTTTAGGGAGAAGCTCCAGCTTTCATTGTGGATGATCTGCAGAATCAGATTGGATTTGAAAATGGATTTGGCTCAAAATTCAAAGGCTGCAAAACCACCACAACTATCGGTGATAAAACTGTAAGTGAGCTTGTTGCGTTGATTTGACTCTCTTCTAAAACAACCTCATTCCCTCTTTTGGTTAATCCGGTCAATGACCTTGCTAATTGAGATTCTTTTTGGGTAGTATGTCATTGGTGGCAACGATGAGTCAACATTGCCTGTTGAAGTTCGAATTTTTGACAAAGCTACTGGCAATTGGTGAGCTGATATTTCTGCCTAAGAGAGAGTGTTCCTTCATTGGGGTTCTGGTTTAGAGTTGAGATTGCTTATCGTGGTAGAATTTTCACGTTTTTCAGGGTAACTCCTATCGTGCTGGGATCAAAACCTAACTCATGTAAAGGTCTCTCAGCCATATCATTGAATGATGATCGTATTTTGATAGTTACGAAGGGGTCCGCCCCTGATGACTGCATTTTGTTTCTTGAGGTTGGTATTTCAGAATCTTCTGGAGATTTATTAAGGGAAATGTTAAGATTCTACTCTGTTTCCAACGATATATGAAATGAAAAAAAAATAAAGGCATTACCAAAATGATAAACCACAACCTTCATAACATTTTCATCACTCTCCAAAAATGTTAATAAACTGTTCTCAAATTCCATTTGCAACATTGCCAATATATTGAATGTGATGTTTACACGATTCCCTAATTGTGTCTTCTTAAGATAATTAATTTGTTTTAATTTTGGCAGGTGGACACTTGGTTTGTCAGGGAGCAGAAAAAAATTCGGGGGACTGAGGTTGTTGCCTGGAGTAAGGGGGTAAGGGGCGATGCTGAGAAGCCAGTTGTCATAAGTGGTCCTTCTGGAGTGGGTAAAGGAACATTAATATCCATGCTTATGAAGGAATTCCCATCTATGTTTGGGTTTTCTGTTAGCCACACAACCCGTGCACCAAGAGGCATGGAGAAGGATGGGGTTCATTACCATTTCACCCAGCAAAGTATTATGGAGAAAGAGATAAAAGATGGGAAATTCGTTGAGTATGCTTCTGTTCATGGAAATCTGTATGGGACCAGTATTGAAGCTGTTGAGGTGGTAACTGATGCGGGGAAGGTGAAAATTTCTTCTCCTCCTTTTCTTGCTCATTCTTTATTACTTTGTTATAAGCAATTGTGGATACCTATTGTGGTTGCAATGTTAGGTATTCATAGCAATGCAATGGTAATTAGGTACTGGATCAACCAAGAAATGATAATGAATTTGGATTGCTTTTGCTGAATGTCTTCAGAAACCATATAAAGAACCTTTTCTAAAAGAAAGACCTCAACTTAATCAAAATACTTGCATCTGCAAACTCAAAATGTTTTTCCAAGAAGCTTATTGATTTTATTTTGCTATTTCATTTGGTCTTGCAGAGGTGCATTCTTGACATCGATGTTCAAGGAGCAAGATCAGTGAGTGCTAGTTCTCTGGAAGCAATCCTCATCTTTATTTGTCCCCCCTCAATGGAGGAGCTTGAGACTCGCCTCCGTTCAAGGTAAGTCAGAAGCTCATACAAATTCCTAACCATTCTTGTATCTTCCTGCACTTGTTCTAACTTGAATCTGATCAACAGACGTACTGAGACAGAGGAGCAGATCCTTAAGCGACTCCAAAATGCAGAGGTGGAGATGGAGCAAGGAAAATCATCGGGCATCTTTGATCATATCTTGTATAACGATAATCTGGATGACTGTTATGAGAGTCTTAAGGTAATGCTGTGCTGCTTGACATTGCATCCATGCAGAGTTTACTTTCAAATGCTTTATATTCAGGTAGCGCTCTCTGATTTGCTGCAGAAACTTCTTGGGATAGATGGAGCTGCCGCAGCTACCCAGATATCAGGTAAGATATCTGTCATCGACGTAAATCCATGATATACTTATTTCATCTTCTTCGGTAAAATATGCAAGTCTTTAATGTCTAAGAAAATGTAGCTAATATGATGCTTTGTCGATCCAGCACCCCAAGGGATTGATCTGCCCGCAGACCATTCAGTTTCGAAAATGGATAACAAGATTATCATAAACTATGGAACTCCAGAACTAGAGAAAGCATCAAAGAGCTTGTTAGTTCCACTATCTTTCTTCAAGAATCTTATATTCAACATTATGATCTCTTGTAAGTTATTTGAATGGTGTGATTGTTGACTTACAACTACCATGATGTGGGTTGAGCAGGATAGTACTGGATGTATCCTCACTCAAGGGAGGGGCTCCTGGACGAACAAGAGGGCTTGACGTGTATGCCACTGACTCATTTTCAGATGAGTACTTGAATGGGATCAATAAACCAAGCTAACGACTCCAGCCTCATAGATACTAACATGCTTTCAAAAACTTCAAAATCTCCCAGTTGTCTCTGCTTTATATTCTTATGAAAGGGAACGGTGACTAAGCTCGAAACGTTATTTTTTGTAATAATCCCTTGTCTTGATATCATCTCCATTTTTTTTCATTATTTGCCTGTTTTAGAAAGGAGACGACTTGGATTAATGTTGGAACAGTTAGTCAAGTACTATTCCCTCGCCGGCAATGAGATGATTTATGATTTGTACGGGCGCGTTCACGATCATCTTGGTAAAATATAACAAAGTTCATTACCCATCATTGTTTCAAGCAAGCAGATTAGAGTAGGTAATAGTCGTGGCAGTGCTAATCCAGGTGCATTTGTTTCTACTCATCACAGGTTGAAAGAACATTTTTTATAATGTCAAGTGGTTTTCATTGGTGTTATGTATCCATTCTACAATCTATGCGCCGATTGTCATCTTTTGCATTCGTGATTTGTGGGAATACTAGCTGAAAGATCTTCCTTTTCGAAAGCATATTAAAAGGGTTAAATCTTTTCAAGATTGCGTTTGCATGAAGATGGAAGGGTTGGAAGATGCGTATAATTTCAAATATCATAAAGGAATGCACTACAAGTTGACCACCAATGTGCAGCCTGCGATCTGCTTGGCTAGGTGTGCTGCGCAAGTATTACATGTGCTAGCTAGGATTACCCGTGCGTAACTAGCCATTCTCATTCAAATTAATTCCCCTCCAAGCATTTAAATTGATCGAAGTCAATATACATGTTTTAATCTAATGGCTTGAAGAAGATACGGGACGGCACAAAAAGACAGCTAGAAGAGAAAGAAATAGATGAGAGGAGATTGAAGAAAAAGAGAAAGAGATTCGAAAGACTTGTTAGAGCTCCCATACAATCTCAATACCGTCAGAAAAAACTTGCAATTTTTATTTTTAATATAAAAATTATAATAAATTATTAATATCACAGTAAAATTTAAAAACACTAAAATAAAATAAAAATTGTAGGGAAGTGTTGTTGAACGTATTGGGGTCCATAAATAAGCCGAAGATTTATGGAATGAAGTTTTTTTTCTTATTTGGTTCTGCCTTACAAAGGAATTGGGTAAAATTAATTTTTTTTAAATTAATTTTTTTATATTTTTAAATTATATTTAATATATTAATATAAAAATTATTTTTAAAAAAATAAAAAAATATTATTTTAATATATTACTAAATAAAAATTATTTTAAAAAACATCATCCTTTCACGCCATTAAAAAAACCGTACGGGGAACTGCTTTAACTGAACTTTTCCAAGTTGGATTCGTTGCCTTTTTTTTTTGTCTGCTGTCTTTACCTCCTCGTGGGGGGACCCAAACTGAGGCAACATACAGAGCAAGTTGGTGATAATCTGCTAGGATTGGTTGGTGTCTTTTAAGGGCCGGCGTTTCTCTCACATTCAGCACCCTCCATTTGTACGATCTGCAGACTTTGATAGGCCTACAGAGGTTTTGATGAGAGGCCCAGGATGCACCACAAATAAAAAGCATCTTCCTCTTCCCATGCGATCCATGAATCTACTCTTAAATCCTATTTTTATTTAATTTTGTGTTCTTTTTTATTTTGAATGCATTCTTTGCCACAAGACATCTGCTCGCAAGAAATGATATTATGGCGTTGTGATTGCCTGCCTCTTTTCATTTGCAAAAACTCAAGTGTATAGAACAGAGGAGATCTTGGACCATGCTTGGTCAGAGCCAATCATGTTCTTCATTTAACAGAATCAATCTGGTAAACTGTAAAAAACAAAGGAGATCTTGACCAAGCTGATCATACTGTTATTGATCATGATTTTTACAGCACTGAAGAATTGAAGGAAGCAAGAATATCATTGTCTGCAGCTGCTTTATTTTTCCATGAATCATTTTCGTTTTGCCTGGATATCTGTAATCAGAGAGCATTCTCTTGCTGAATGCTGATAGTTTATGTTAATGTCAAAGAAACAAGGATGTACTTCTGTATTTTGTTGTCACCAAGTGTCAGCTGATGCTGACATGTTGCTGCTGTTATCATTCTCCTTGTAAAATAACAAAAATGATCACTCATCGATTAGCCATTTACTACTGCCATTATCAAACATAGTAATTAAACCTGAAGCGGCTTGCAGAATCAATCTGGTAAACTGTTTTCCTGAAGCTTGGTTCATGTTGCGAGGTTACACCTCGGTATTTTGATAGTTTTGTAGTTGCAGTTTTAAAAAAAATAGGTTTAATTATAAAAATAATATTTTTAGTTGCTGCTAATTTGATGTTATATGTATTTGATTAAAATTGTTATAAAGTATTTATTAAATAAAAAACAGTTTACAAAGTGCTTGATTAAAACTAATTTTAAATAGGTTAAATTGATCAAATGGGAGGAATTTTTCATTTTGTTTTTTAAATAAAAATAGCAACTTCATTCCAGTGATTTATCTAAATAACATTGTGTTATAAGAAAATCATTTTAAAATTCACTTAATAAATCTATTAACCGAGCTTTGACCAAGTCAAACTCAAATTCCCCCAACATCACACGATCCATTAATAGACGTTCTTGATGGGCTCGCCTACAGATCGATTCCACATTGACATAAAACAAACCCCATAACAGAGGACCCAGATAAGCTGAGCAAAAGATTGCAAATACAAATGCAAATGCTCGTAGCTTTTTCTTTCGGTTTTTTTCTTGTTTTTCCTTGCACATCAAAGATTAAATTCCTTGTCGATTGGGTTTTTCAGTATTAAATTCCTTTTCAAAGCAGACAATCGAAATCCGAAAAAAGATTATTTTTTAAAAAGCAAATGATATTCCAAATGTACACGAAGGAGATTCATATAACCACACTCTTTTGTAAAATTTACATAAATTGAGTACAAGGAAACGGTGATCCACTTAACTAGAAAGCCCTCTACAGCCCCTGAAGAAAGTGACAAACAACAAGCCAAGAATGATTTGCCTGTAACATACATGCACACAACACCTTCCTCCCTACGCGAGTCAGGGTCATTGTCTCAAGCTTTGCAGAAAAGCTATGAACGATTCACAATGGTTGAAGAAACACCTTCAGCAGGATCAAGCAAAGCGTAGAGTGGTAAGCCCAACAAATCCTTACTGCATGTGAAAAGGTGAATGGTAATTCTATCAAGTGAGAAGCACCTTTCATCTCTCAAGAGTGTGGAAGAATCCACCGCACCTTTCAGCTAAATGGGCTTTCATGCAATTGGCAGTGCTGGAGACAGACCCTTTACCC
Organism: Populus x sibirica; assembly: GCA_019202695.1. Taxonomy (NCBI): domain Eukaryota; kingdom Viridiplantae; phylum Streptophyta; class Magnoliopsida; order Malpighiales; family Salicaceae; genus Populus; species Populus x sibirica. The sequence continues at coordinate 114,639 of JAGMVL010000502.1, read as the reverse complement.
CACTCACCATAATTTGTTCACGTTGCGATCCCTTTCTCCCGCCATCTTTTCTGAAAGCCAAAGAAATTTAGAAATATGATACCAGGGAAACTGCAGGTTGCATCCGCAGCTGGAATACGTCTGATTTGGGTGCGTTTGATGCAAGGGCTCTGTTGCCTCCCCATTGCTCCTTGGCGAACCGGACTCTCTGAAAACGTTGAAGGGTCTGGATCCAGAGCTTGATGAGTTGTTAACATTTCTCAACACTGTTTCATAAGAGCTGGTATGCGTATCAGGTACAGTACTAGCAGCTGTAGTGTCAGGTTTCTTTTTGTTGATGAAACGGCCTCCACAACCTCCTTCCCTTCTCTTTGCATGTAAATGTCGGGACTCGTGAAGATATGGCTGAAGCATGACAACGAAAATACAGAGTGGTTGAAACAAATATGGAGCAATATACTGAGGAATTTTAAATCATAATCTTCCTCGAAAGAGCAATATACTGAGCAGGTTTTGTTGAAACTAATTGATTCAATTGCAGATGATTTATCTTTATGATAATGTAGCCTTAGCATTGTTGAAAGAATTGATCCTTGATTATAGCTATGTAATTGATTCTAGGAAATCATTTCCATTCTTGTAAAGATTACATGTAATTCTGCAACTTTAAATAAAATATGTCATCCACATTGAAGGTGTGGTGTTTTGTAAAATACTCTAATGGTATCAGAGCTCCTGGATTAACCTCCCTTCAATCCTTTCATCTTCTCTCCAATGGCCACCGAAAGCCCTTCTGCCCCTCTGCCCTTCACCACCCTTATTCATATGATCACTGTCAAATTATCTTCTGCTAATTTCCTCATTTGGCATAGTCAAATCCTTCCCTTCATTGAGAGCCAAGACCTTGTCGGTCATATTGATGGTTCCATTGTTCCACATCCAAAATTTGATTCTCTCAACTCTCAAACACCAAGTGACAAATATTTGTCTTAGAAAGAAGCTAATCAACACTTGTTTTTTGCCTCCTCCGATCCTCCCTAACTGGAGAGGCATTGGCTGAAATTGTTGGACTCTTCACCGCACATGACGTCTGGCTCGCTTTGGAAACAACCTTTAATCACAAGTCTAAGACACGAGAGACACAAAAAAAACCGATCTTGATTTTATTAAGTTGGTTTGAGAGAGAAAAGTTCAATGGAGGCTGTTTAAGCCTTTAACCGTGACAGAAAATCAAAATCCCATAAGTTTATTTTCATTTGTTTTGCTTTTAAGTTTTTAACATAAGGTTATTTAGGTTTTTGTGATGTTTTTAGGTATTGTTTTCAGTGAAATCAGGTTGTGATTCTGGTTTTATTGGTTTAAAAACTTGAATCTCAATTTTTCAATTATAAGAAATAACCAAAATTTATTACACGCGGGCCCAAACTTTCTTCATTTTTAGTCCAAGCGCGCAAGGGCTTGATTGTGCTAGCCGTTTCCCTGTTTTGAGGTGAAAAATGATGTACAAACTAGAAATATGTTTCTCCTGTTGGGCTATAGGAAGATTGCAGAGTTATGGTCTATGGGCTAATTTGGGCTTCTTTTACGTTGTGGATATATCTAGAATGACAACTAGAATTGTTCAAGAATACAGGCCCCAAATTTTAACCAAGAAAGCCCGATAACTTGGCCCAAGATCCGACCCACGTGGAAAAAATTACCTAGCCGAGGTAACTTCAACAAATAACTCCATTTTCTCGGGGAAATAAATTCACGAGAAAACATGGAGGAGATTCGCTTCACGTGTGTGTCCTGTACAAGAAATGATACGCCATCCAGCACCGCACACGCTATGTGCTAGGAATATGCTGTGGTAGGGTTCCACCTCCACCTGACGCCATTATCCAACCCACCAAGCAACAAATCAAATACGCTCAGGCTCTGATACGATGACTGCTTTCTGGGAGAGCCTTAATAATTGCCGCCCTGACTTTACTTGATGAGTAAATCAGCTAATTTCAAGTATGGACCGAATAATTCAGTTAAAAAAACTTGATTTTTTCTTAAAACGATATTATTATAATTTTCTTTTTAACCTAACGCATCTTATTCATGACTAATAAGATCTTCAGGCAATTCAACCTTTATTAAAGATGGTTTACTGTAGAATATTTACTGTAACTCTTGTCTCATTCTCATTGGCACTAAAGATTAGAATAATAAAATTGTAATTTTATCATTCTCAAGAAAAAAATTAACCTAGACAATGGGGGTAATAAAGTATTTTTGTTGTTTTTTGCATAAAAAAATGACTAACATACTATTTAAAACAAAAATATATTAAAACAACATGCATGGTTATTTCAACTTTTTTTCTTTTATTAGCATAGTAAAATAATTACATTATTATTGAATTCAAATTATCTTTAACTTGTCTCTATGGCTTTTTTATTATTTTCTTTATGGATTTTTTTTATCATTATTGAGTTGTATTATGGGCAATTTGATATTTTAGTAGATGTGAAATATTATTTAATATTAAAAAGTGGATGACACGTATTCTTTGCACAAACACGAGTGGCTTCTACTGCGCCCTCCGGACCACACACGCAAATCTTTCAACCATCAAGCATCAGCTTCTACAACAACCTTTGAATCTTCATAGTGGCCCCTCCATCCTTGGGCTATGCATGTCACTACCAGACCTCCAGTTTGGCATCAACGACAATTTTTTTTTCTCTTCTTCTTGATTTCCACACTTAACCTTATGGATTTTTAAAGTAACCCTTCAATTTGTTTTTCTTTCAGATTTGATCACTGTTTTTTATTATTGTTTTTCTTTTAAATAAAAAAAATCATAGAATTGAAATTTTCTTTCAATTTCATCCTCTATTGATTTGTTTATCTGTTATATTTAATTCTTATTTTTTTAAAATCATTTTCTTAATTGAATTTGTTTTTCAATTTCATCTCTCAATATTTTATTTTATGTTATTTTATTTTATTTTTATATTAAGTGTAGTTGTTATTCTCGTAATTGCTATTTGTTTTTTTAGATCTCTTTTTAATTCAATCTTTCTTATCTAGTTTAAATCATGTGGGAGTTGTATTGATGTGACTTAGTCGAGTTGTTCGATTCAAAAATAACATGGTGGACCGGTAAAAAAAAATCTAAGAATAAAATGATGAGATTGACAGGAAAAAGAAAACCTCTTAACCCAATTCCTTACTTGGCACGGGTTTATGATTAAATTGTGTTAGAGTTTCTTAGACGTGATTTAGTCGATTTAATTGGTCCAAAACAACCCACACGACTATTAATAAAAAATTAAGGATGAAATTAAGGAAAAAAAACATAATTGAAATAAAACATGGAGGGAAATTAATAGGAAAAAAAAGAGGCTGAATTAAAAAAAAAAAAAAGTTTCACTGATCATTAAATTCTCCCAAGAGAATACATTTAAATCCTTTATATATATAATAAATTTATGACGTTGAGATACATTTCTAATTAATTTATTTATAGGCAGGTCGTTGCGAGTCAGTGTCAAACCATAGTGTGATCAAATTATGGTGCAGAAGCTAGCACAGCAAGAAAATTGCATGTTTACATGTTAACATGAGAATGAAGACTGAGAGAAACAGTATGAATATATATTAGATGAAAATGCCAAGATTATATACTGTCGACGGTAGCAAAAAGTTCAACAGGAAAAAGCAAAAGAAGAATACTCAATCATCGAGGTCACACTAAAAAGAAGCTTTTCTTGTTTTTCTTTTCTTTCCCTCTACAAAGTAGCATTCACATGAAAGAACAGCAATCACAGTTCTGTAGAGGCTTCTAATGGAGCTAGCAATTAAGCACTATATGTTTTATTCAATCCGCAGCGCTGATCTTGTATATCTCACGTCTTAAAAGTAATTATCAAGAAATTAACAAAATTAATCCACGTACAAGATCGTTTTAACAAATTAAAAAGCGTATTAGGGGGGAAAAAGAGAGAGAATGAAATTGAAGCTTCAGCATTTATAGGCACATACATCCATAAAATACAAAACCCTACTGAAATAATTAGCTAGCACAAATCTGCAATCAAGGTTGATTGCTCAATCTTCAAGCCCTAATTACTAATTGCACACTTAAATGGCCATCATTAAGTTGCAAATATTAGTACATAGAAGTCATCCATAGAACCAGTATAAGCACATCAATTAAGCTGGGATATTATCACGAAATGCAAAGAAGAAGAAAAGCTCTATATCTGGAGGAGCAAAAAAGACTATGGGAGATTTCTTTGACGAGCACTTTGTAGTTACCCTTCTCTTCATTGGAGCTGGTGGACAAGATAAGATCTCAGGTATTTTGAATCTTTGAGCCTTTGGTGTAGAACAGCCAACGATGTCCTTATCACCTTCTTGGTCATTAATGTTGACAGTGCATGACTCTTTGGAGCTGGTAGAAGTAGTGCTGTGACTGCAAGGCAGATCCCTTGATGGTTCTTCGCATTTTGGCACAATTTGTTGCCTCTTGCATCTTGTTGATCTTCTTGTATTCGATGGAGCCATGTGAGGGCTTGATCAATAAGCTTGGACTGCTAAATATTGAATTCTAATAGGAAGGGCTGAAATTGATGCAGCAGCTAGCTATAGATGCTCTTTTCAGGTGGATGTAATGGATTGATAAGACTTCCTTTTGGCTTTGTGAAAGTTACAGCTGATGAAGTTTAAGAAAGAGACACTGACTAGCTAACAGTGCCTCTCACCTGAAAGGCATTCATGACTTGCAAGACAGCAACAGGAACATTCCAAAACACTATTTAATAACCATTTGAAAACTTCAAAAGCTTCTGACCTGGATCAAGTAAATCCAAAATAACATTACAGCAGCAAACACTAACTACTACCACTTGAAGAAGAAATTCATTCAAACCTGCACCAAATCCTGTTAGGATTGGACACTCCTTTGGAGTAGGAAATAACTCAGCACAGATTAAAGAAATGAATCTGCAACTTCCTATCTATTTCCTGGATATATGTTCTCCAGCTAGCTTGTAGACACTTTCAGTGCATATACCAAGAAGTTATAGCGAAGGAGAATCAGTAAGATATATTTTTCTTAATATAAAGGCTTACCACTTTTCAATACAAGAGATAAGGCTTTATCAGTAAGGAATCAAACGGTATTATATGATGTGGGGCACAGGGAGGTGCTTGAGATTATTGTTATTCCCTTTGTGCCCAACTCAGCATGGGGGCAAGTATACAAGAAGCCCTTTTCTCTTTCTGCCGAGTTACTAAATAAAGCATCGATCTATAATTATGCTTTGGAGAGGAAATGGTACTCGCAATGGTGCATATGTTTGTGGAGCCAGAAGGCTAATCTTCTCTGCAAATTTATTCGTACATGAGTAATTAAAATTTTAATTCTTTTCAAGCAAAATGCAACAATCTGCTTATATTCTGTTTTTTTAAAAGAAAAAATTAACGTATTTTTTTAATATTATGATTATGTGTATATTGTATTGTATCAAAAAAAAAAAATGTTCCATTCATATATTTATATGATATAGATGTGTGTGTGTATATATGATTGTATTTAATAATATTCATTGGATAAAATAATTATATAAAAATTACATTTATTCAATCGATATCCGAATTTAAATAAAATTATATCTATCATTCCAAAAAAGTTTATAATTTAGTAATTTAACAAAATATATAAGGTGTGAGAAAACAAATTGTACCACTAAAAAATGATTATTGTAGATTGTAATAGTGATTTGGTGATTCTGCCGAACACTATATCAACCAAAAATACTTAAATCAAGAGTAAAATGATCTTTTCGATGTGATTTATTTGTCATTTTTATTTTGCTTAGAGGTACAAAGGTCTTTTTTTTTTTTAGAAATAAATACCTTCAATACCTCTAAAATAAAAATAAAAACTGATATCTGGTTTCGAGGAACTTTTTTTAGATTTCACATTTTGTTGCACACTCAATTTCAAAATTAATTAAGTTTTTTTAAGGGGAAATTTTGTATTTCTCTCTGGGTTTGTTTATAATCGAATGGGTAGAGAGGTAAATTTATCTTTCCAAAAATAAAAAATATTAAATATTCAGAGCACATTAAATTTACTAAATTATCCCAGTTTCAAAATTTATTTATGTTTTTATTGGGGCATTTTTGTATTTTTCCTTTGGGTTTTTTCATTATTTTCATACGGGTAGATGGGTAAATTGATCTTTGAAATAATTCAAAAAACAATAAAAATTCAAACTTGTCAAGCGCGTTGAAAGTTCTGTAATTTTTAAGTCGCGCATGACATGTTATGTGGTGATAAAAGTTTTTTTTCATCGTGTCAATCAATATCCTGTAGCATCATCTTTCTTGTCTTTTTTGTGAACTTTTAATTGTTTTCAATTTCATCCTTTAATTAAAATTTTAAATTTGTTAATTATTTTATATTTGATCATCATTCTCTTGGTGGTTTATTCTTTAATTCTTTTGTGAAATTAATTTTTCTTTTCAATTTAACATTTCAATCCAAAATTATCCGTCATCTAATTAATTTGTTTTGTTTTTCAAATTTGATCCTTATTTTTTTAGTTGCTATTTTTTCTTTTGAATCCTTTTTTTTTAATTGAATTTGTTTTTTAATTCCATCATTTGACTTTTGATTTATTGAAATTTAGGCTTCGTGTTTTGCTTCCATTCAAATGGCTCTGATAGCGGGCACATCATTTTTTTTACTTGTTTTCTTTTTTAATTTCATTACTCGACGTTGATTTTTTGAATAAAGAAAATAGGTTTCATGGTTATCTTTGTTTTTCTTTTATAGACTTATCTCAATTTCATGACCTTGCCTGTGGATTTGGCGGGTTAACTTGGGTGGACTCGCACCTTTTTGGCTTTCAATTATTGTTTTTGTGTGATTAATTTTTTTATTTCATCCTTCAATATTTGACTTATTAAGAATTGACATTCATGGTTTTCTTATACTTGATGCTTTCGATCAAGGGTTGACATAAAAAAATTTTGACTTTTTTTTTATAAAAAAAAGCTTAGTGGGTTTTCTTTGCTTTTATTTTTATACGGTTATCCCAATCTCACAACTTGATCTGATGGGCTTAGCGAGTAAACCCGAGCGGGCTTAAGCCTTTTTTTCTCACAGTTGCTATTTTTTTTATCCTTTTGTATATTTGATTTTAAAAAAAAAATTATCATTTAGTATTTGATTGATTGAAAAATAAATAGAGTTTTTTTAAAAAAAAATTAATTACTTCTAGTTAAATGACTCATGTTACAAGTTTTTAAAGGAAGGCTGCCATTTTTCTTTTTCTTTTTTATCGCCAATGTGTGGGTTTAGTTGAAACCTATTGCAGTCGCTGCCTTGCTGGACAAAAGGACCTTGAAGACGGAAGGGAAAGAAGATTAAAACAAATAAAGAATAATAATAATGCAATTATTTTCCTCCAAAAAGACATCTAAATAATTAATTAGGCTGTGCCAAACCAACCTAGAATTTAGGTAAAGGTCTACTTGAATACTGTTAACAAGGCCCACTCATTATGAAAATAGAGCTTTGATATTGCAAACAAACCTAAAATGGGCCAGCAATCAACATCAAGTTTCATGGACCGTCAAGCTTCAAGCCCTTCCACATCCTTCCCTCCAAAAACGAGAGCAGGCAATTGTTGGTCAAAAGGTACTTGAATTAGGCACTGGCTTACTAGTTTCAGGCGACGTGCCTGGAGAAGAAGTTGCCAAAGAGGTCGCAGGTTTCATAGGTTTACAACCCTAGTGGTTGACTGTTCTGGCATTCCATATCAGAGAGAAGAACGATGAGTAAGCCCCCCAAAAAAGCTTGAGGCCATGCATCAATCGCATTAGAACCAACATTTATCTTGCAAATATGGCATCCCAAAATGCGTATGAAGTTGCATTTTGATTTCAAACTATAAGACTCAACGGAACTTCTTCTTCTTACAGGAGTCCATATACTCAAGCAGTTGATGGAAAAATGGCATGAGCATATCGAAGCAGGTGCTGAATTTTACCACCAAGCAGTGTTAGTTCTAATATATAGACCATAGTGGGAAAGCTAATAAACTAACTGATCTTCATGGTTCCATTGGACTTTGAGGTTTGGAGCCTGACTCCAGGGACTCTTCTTCTGATAACCTTTGACTGAAAGGAGGTCGTGGGGGATCAACTGTTAATGACCCTTCCAATACCTTCACTACCTCACTCATTGAAGGTCTCATCTGTTCATCTGATTGAAGGCACCAGAAAGCAATTCGTAACACTCGCTCTAGCTCCTTTAAATCCACGCCATCATCAAGTCTTTTATCAATCACCCTCTCTGGGTGCCCCTGGATCCATTCCTCATAGGTCCACTCCCAAAGATCCTTGACTTCTGGACGCCCGGTTATCAATATCAGCACCATCTTGCCAAAATCCGCCACATCTTTCTCTCCACCTAATGATTCCTCAGGACGAACCATTTCCAACCCGTATTCACTCACCTTGGCCTCGTAATTTTTATCCAGGACTACGTTCGAACATTTCAAATTTCCATGGCTTATAAACTCCCTACATCCCGCGTGCAAATAACAAATAGCCTTCGCCACAGTTAAGCATATGTCAACTCTCCTTCTCCAAGTCAGTCTTTGATTCAACTCATCATCTTCGATACATTTGTCCAGAGAACCATTTTTGACATATTCGTAGACCAAATATCTATGGCCTAACTCACAGCAATAGCCATTCAGCTTCACCAGGTTTTTGTGATGTATACTTCCTATCTTCGATACAGCAGCTCGAAACTTCCTTTCTTCAATGGTTTCGTCAAGGTCTTTGACTGCTACTGGCTGTTGGTTTGAAAGGGCACCTCTATACATACCTGGCCCTATCTGGTGCTTGAAATTCCCAGTGATGTCCTTGATTTCTGTAAATGGTAACATCATCACACCCTTAGAGTTACGTCCTGTGTAAGCTAAAGCAGCTTTCCTCAAAATCTGATTTCTTCTTCTATAGATGAAGTAGCCAATCCCTAACTGAACAACAACAAATAAAAGTAATGTGCCTGAGGCTGCTCCACCAATTTGACAAGAAAGGCACAACCCATGAGACCGTTTGACTGGAGATAGTGATGGAGAAGAACTTGAATTATGGGGATTGACAGCTATGGGGTCCGAGCATGTCTTAACAAAAGATATCGAACTTAAAGAGGGGTTTTGATGCCCAGAGAAGTATGGACTTGTCGTCATTCGGCACTGAGCAGTTCCATCATTTGTGAAGGTTGCAGCTGTACAAGCCGGGTCCTGCATGCACAACTCTCTACATTGCTGTAAACTAGTAATGGTGATAGATTCATTTGGTGGATAAATCCCATACAGAAAAGTGTGCTCATAAGTATCCATACTGTGATTAGAATCACAATTCAGTGCAAAACATTTCAAGTTGGATGAAGATGTTGTCTTGAAAGGGCATCGGCATTCGGGAGATCCTGATGTATTGAAAACACAGATGCCATGCCCGCCACAGGTTGCAAAAACATTGCATTGATTTTCAACGGCTTGCCAAACTGATCTCCATGACCCTGTAGCTTCTACCCATGAGTATATCCGCAGATTACCATCAATGTCTAATTTAAGTAACCGAAAATTTACACTGTCATTGTGGTCTTCCCCAAAAACAGACCAAACAGGATTCAGATTGTGGTCCACAAGTTGCAGGACTCCACCGGAGGTAAGGACGACGCCAAGATTCAAACTAGAAGGATTTCCTCTGGACCAGTAAATAACATCGCTTTCCCACTTCAGCTGTAACTGACCTGTAGCATTCATATGAAGACTGTAATAACTTGAAACAGAATTTCTGCTTGCTGCTCTAAGGGTTTTATGAACAGGTAAATTCTGGCCTGGAAGAAGTGTGTCGGAAGGATTATCAAAACTTTGCCAAACAACATCCTTCTTTCTATTCAATAGAACAAGATTGCCATCATTACGAAGAAGAGCCGAAGCAACAGCTAATTGGCTCGTGTTGCTGGTCCACACAGTAACTCCCCTCAAAGAATCAACCAATACCAGCTCCCCGTTTTGAGAAAGCTGGAAAAAGGACTTGTTACCCACAGTGACATCAGCTCCAGCAACCCAAACCACAGTTTGCTTGGGGAAAGTAATAGATTTTGAATTGAAACGTATCCCTACACTAAACTGACTAGGCTGTTCAGAATGGTTAACAAATCCAACAGCAAAATCACCATTGGAGGAAACCCACAAGTTATTTTCCTCTACAGAAAGCTTTGACCCCAAGGGAATATGTGAAACAACAATATGAATGAGAAAGAACCAAAGGAAGACACATAGAAGGAAAGGTGAACTGAACAAGAAATTGCCCTGCTTAAGCATACTTGAAATGCTTAGTTATGCAAGAAAACAAGCAGCAAATTCAGTGACTACTTAGAAGCCTCTAAACAAGCAGGAGAGACGAAATTCACTGGACCTCAATTTACACATCGGAGGCACAGCAGCATGTAGTAAAAAAGTAGACAGCTTAAACACAATGAAGCTTACGAAACAGGAGAGATTCAAGATGATCATTGACACAAAAATTAAAGCCAATGAATCACATGTCAACGATTATTAGTCAAAAACACGACTAAATCTAAGAATTTCAAGGATTGTATGCTTAATCAAGCAGAAAACAATGACAATGGAGCGACTACAAATTCAAGAAGGGTCTAAAGAATGGGACTTTGGTACTTTACAAGGGCAGGAAAGCTGATTAAAAATCAAGAAGCCAGTGTGTGTACCACCTTGACCACCGCAGTAAGATCAATCTCCCTTTTAGACCAGAGTACAAATGAAAATCAAAATGGGATCATCTAATATTTGACTAGGAAGTAGGAACACGAGATTGATGAATATAGCAGCAAATGGCCTCATCAAAAATAAAATTTTGATGGCATGGGGAAATAGAAAAATGGGAGTTGAATATTGAAACTTTAACAGGGACACAAACGGGACCCAAAATTAGGCCAATGAGCTACAACTTCCTTGCAATGCAATTACTTTCAGGGCTTTGAAAAAAAGGAGTAGGGTCTGGATAATGGTATGAAAAGAACCCAGTTTTGAATATCTAGAGCTCAAAAATTAGAAAAAACCAGAAAGGTAGAAAGTAAGAGAAACCACAGATTGGGACGGAGTAAAATGGAGAGGATTTCTAGTCATATTTTAGAAAAAAAAGTACAAGCCAAAGATCTGAAAAGAAAAGAGGAAAAAGAAACTTTCCAATGGGAAAGATTCCAGGAAATAAAAAATACGGTAGTACTTATTTTTCTTTCCCTTGAAATGACAATTTGGCCTGAGAAATCTTTGACAAGATTGGCCTGAGAAGAGGAAGGTTTTGGAGAGGAGAGAAGGGAAATGAAAGCATGTGAAAGCAAGAATATGTATTTGGATATTTCCTTCAGCCTTTTACTACTTAAATTTGGATATTTGTTTTTGTATTTTTTAAAAATATTATGCTTCCATTTAATTTTATTAGTATAGAATATCAGTATATATTTGATATTGTGATAATTTTTATATATATAATTTTAAAAATATTGTTAATTATAGTTTTAAAAGATATATACTTAATTAAAACTAATGTGAGATGCCTTCAAATATATGTGGATACTGCAAGTGTCTAAAAAACAGCTAATTATTTTGCTCCTGGGGGGGACTATTGCATCTGTTGCTTTGATTCCAACCCTAATAATATTTATAACTTGAAATTAAGTATTGATAGATTTAATTTTAAAATATTTCTTTCATGTTTTTTACATGCAAAATTAACATTAACAAAAACGCCAAAGGTGGCTAGATTATGGTAGCCCGTTAATATTTTTTTGTGTTTTTTTTTATTTTTTATCTTTTAAGGTGTTTTGGAAATTGTGTTTTTTAATTTTTTTTATTAGATTAATTATCATCTTATGAGTTTTATTTTTTTTTAATTTCAACATTTAACATTAAATTTACTCTACTAAAAACATTAGGGTAAAACCCTAGGGCTACCCCATTTTTTTTCCTTTTTTTTAACCCTATCTTTCAAGTTTTTTATTTTTATTTTTATTGATTTTTTTTAACTTTTTTTTAAATTCTATCTTTCAATATTTTATTACCAAGAATACAATTTTCAGCTCATTTGTATTTGAAATTACCTCCAAAACACAATATAAACTTTAAGAAACAACTTATCAATCTTAAAACACTTTTAAATCACTTTAAAAAAACAAAAATCAGTCAAATAAAAAAAACAAATGAAACCCAATTTACTTTTCTTAACACGAAGATTATTATTTTTTATAGCTGAAATATGACCAACCAAAAACCTTTTTTCTTTCGCTGTTTTCTGGTAAGTTTTTCCTATCTCTCTCAAATTTAAAGACCGAAAAATAAACATAATGAACTTTAAGACTATCATTGAAATTATAAAAAAATTTGAGATTGACCATGTATTTTTTTCATGTTTTACAATATGATCTTTTTTTAAAAAAAATATTTCATAAAAAGATTAAATAAAAAAAATCTAAAAACAGAAAATGAAAAAAGAAGAAGAAAAAGACGGGGAGCATCCTCTGTTCATATCGAAAGCCATACTGACCCAGTTCTTTACTTCTTTTAGTTGTGTTATTAAGTTAGTACATAAATTCGTTTAAGTAAAAATGAAGAGGTTGTTCGTTTTTTCCCCACTTACAGTGTAAATCTTGCCGATAAAGGGGAGCAGTTGAACAACTCAAAATTATTTAATGAATTGTAGAGGTGGAAAGTCCTCCTCGTCTTCTTCTTCTTCTTCTTCTTCTTCTTTTATTTTTTTTATTTTTTATTTTTTATGGTGTATTGTGTGGTATCCGGAGAAAAAATAAATAAAGATGACAGTTTTTTTAGCGATCCTGTTTCTATGTTAGGACATGGATACCGCCTTCATATTTACTATCGAACCAAAATGTTTCCACATTGAAAATATTACAATAATTAACTATTATCTATAAATCTAAAATGCAGGGGAATCCAATGTGGATCCCCTCGTATAGTATAGTAACGTACATCGACTGTTTATAGTGTTTTTTTTATTATTAATTTTTCCTTTATTGGACAAAATTATAGTTAAATTTATTGAAAAATAATAAGATTGAAAGATGGAGGATCAAAGTAAAAAACATAAAAAAAATAAGTGGCTTTAACAAAGTTTGGGCAAAATATTTATTGTATATTTTTTAAATTATAAATATTAGTTCCCTTCAGTTTCAAGGATTTAAGGGCAAAATTAATTTTGATATCAAACTTTTTTTTTCATTAGTTTAAAAGAAATGAGAGAAAAATACTAGGATCTGATGCTAAAAAAAAAAGCTTTTGTTGCACCAATTATGATCATAAAAACAGTCGATATTGGTGTCAAATTGCTCCATTTGATGAGAAGAGTTTATATTAGGTGTTTTTTTACCTTGAAATTTCCTAGAAAAACATATATGAGCTCGGTAAATTTTTTAATTTTGGGTTTTGGGGTATTTTTTTTTTTAGGGTATGGATGAGTTTATTAAGTTGCCTTTTCTAAGTGTTTTGGGTCAAAATGGGTTGAGAAATCGGTTTTTTTATTAATACTTTTTTTATATGTATCTTTTCAAAATGATTTTTAAATTTATATTTAAATTAATACTCATTTTTTTTTATTTTTTTATCTAGTCTCTTTTAAATAACAGTTATTTTTTAATTATTCTATATGCATTTGATTTTTTGAGAAGTTATTTTAATTTATCTATAATTTTTTTATATTTTATATAAATAGAATTTATTTTATTATACACCTAGTTCTCCATTTATTTTATGAGACATAATTTTTTTGATTTTTTATATAAAAAAATATTAGAAAAGTTTTTAAATTTATTTTAAAAATAATAATATAACCTGCAACGAAATATAAGTCAAATAGCTGGCTAGTATCTTATTTAAATCTTGAAAATAATGAAATAAGGATGTTGGAATTGAAAAATAAATCTCTATCAGATAATACAAGATACATGCACTTTTTTTTAAAGAAAATGTTCAAACTTGTAGATGAATCAAACAATAAAGCAAACAAATTCATAGTTTTGAATAGAGTGGACTCCATTGTTGATTCTTCTAACAATGCCCTCTATCCTTTTGGCAGCCGTTTCATGACCCGTGACAAGGGAAAAGGAACAGGGAATTGAATTTCATCGTGGCTGCCATGCTACATTCTAAAAATAAATAAATTTTTATTAGATTGTGATATTTTTTAAAGTATTTTTTATTTGAAAATATATTAAGATAATATTTTTTTATATTTTTCAATTTATTTTTAACATTAAAATAATATAAAATAATAAAAATAAATTCAAAAATTCTTAAAAATATTTTTTAACACAAAAACAAATCCAGTCTAAACTTGCTTTGTAATCAACTTTTTGCCCAGCATCATCATGTATACCCAGTTGAGTGGGTCCATAACAATCGGGAATTCGAGGGAGGAAAAGGCTACTTTAATTAGCACATTTGCATTCACGGCTTGGGATTATTTGTACTTATTTCTATATTTTTTTTAAAAAAAAAAAGCAGTGTTTATCATTTTATTTCAAAAAAAAATTAAAAAAAAATTTAATTTTTTTTTAAAAATTAATATATTTTTGATATTTTTAGACTATTTTGATGTGTCAATGTTAAAAAAAAAAATTAAAAAAAAATTATTTATTTTAATGTGTTTTAAAATGAAAAACAACCATTACTATATTTTCAAACACCCTAATATAATAAAAGAGAATTTTGTTTTTTTTCAAACCTCTTAAGATTATCTTCTTCGTTATTTCAACATGCAAATGGGTTTTTTTAATATATTTTTAGATGTTTTTCTTTTAAAAAAATAAAAATAAGTTTTTGAGATCTAGAAAATAATAGAATCAGACAACACATCATTTTCAATGCTAGACTACATGTTAATTGTTAAAAAAACAAAAATAATAAGACGAATAACATATTGTTTGTTCTTAAAAAAAGTCAGATATGCTAGTCTAATTTGTTAGACCCAGCAATACCTGATTTTTTTTTTTAAATAAAATCATTTCTTGTTTTTCATTTAATTTTTTATTAATATTCTCTCTCATTTTTAGGATCTTTTAGTTTAATTTTTTAAAAAATATTAATTGATATTTTATATTGTTTATGTGGTTTCATAACACTTAAAAGATATTGTTATAATGTGTTTTTAAAATTTTTCTATCTTAAATTTTAGATTAGATGAGTTGTATTTACATATTTCATTTATAAAAAAAATCACATGTACATAGATAGCAAGTAGAATTAACCTCAAAATAAATAAAAATGATTGTTAAGATAAAGATTTATACGTGGATTTATCTTTTGCTTTTCTTAATTAACATTAATGACTCTTATTCAATTTATTAATTTATTTTATTAAACACGGACATCACCTTACCATTTATGAGTACCTATAACATCTCCTTCTTCCTTTACAACAACGGAGCATGGGTGTAATAACTAGCCGAAATTCTACCCAGGCTTTAGGTCTCTCTTTCCGGCAGTGTTTTGTGAGCCAATGACATCATTTTACTGTTCAGGCTCCTTTAATTCGAGTTTTATTAAAATTTAATTTTTTAAATCATTTTGATATATTAATATTTTTTAAATAAAAAACACTTTAAATCACTACTATTTCATTAAAAAAACAGGAGGAAAAAAGAGCTATCAAGTAGTTTCACACGCACCAAGCAACTTGCATACTAAAGACAAGAAGATGGAATGAAGGAAGATCATATATTTGACGAGGTCAAACCATTATCTTTTAATTCTTTAACTTTCAATATTTTAATTATTCTTGCCTGTTCATTGCTTTTCCCTTTAATTTAATGTATCCTTTAACAAATCAATTTACATTCTTCGTAATTAAGAATACACGAGACGAATTTTTGAAAGTGACTAATATCTTTTAAGGCATTAACAAGACTCGAAGTAAATTAAATTTTATTCTCTTGATTAATTAATTTGTAGCTCAATTAATACCCATGTCACCGCTTTTCCAAGACGATGCACTTGGTTTGTGAGTAGCCCAATGCCCGGTGCTGCTGTAATCAGGTGAATTCCACCGGAGTTTTAGACTAGGCCTATTACAGAGATACAGACAGACTAGTGGTGTATGAGTTAGCCCAATGGCCGTGGCTAGTGGTTTATTCAGTAAATAGGCCTAAGACGCATAGTTTCTTTTTGGGTCACAAGGGCTGCTGCTCTACTGCTATTGACCAAATGGAACGATGATCCCCATAGCTCGAAACCTCCTCCCATTTTATCAATCTCAAGGAAAAATCAAGCCTTGTTTTTCTTTTTTTGACAAGTACTTTCGATCTTTAAACAGAACCATGTATATGGAACTTTCCTCCTCTTCTTTTTGAGAGAAAAAGAGAGAGTGAAATTAAGGGTTTTTTTACAAGTATTATTGATGTTTTCTCTTGGAATTGGCTGTTTGATGCTCAGACAAAACCATACCTATAGAATTTACTGGCTTTTATTTATTTTTCCTAATAAAACTGAAACCATAGTGATTTCCAATCTCTGTAACAATAATTATTATTTTTTATTTTTCAGTAGTTCTCAATCTGCCCTGCTTGGATTTCCATTTGGTTAGCACATCACTCACTCTAGCAGCAAAAAATTCTGCTTGCGTGCATGATCCCAAATTTATTGGCTAGTTTTTTCCTTGTATTCCCCGAAGTTAGATCGATTGAGTTTGTAAATCGGCATCTACTCCTTGTTTTTTTTTTTTTTTTTAATCTACTCCTTGTTCACCCTTATGGTGAGGCGTTAGCTCCAAATCTTCCATCTCCATTTCTCCATCTGCAAGAGGACAATTTGCATGACTCAATGCCCTCTTCTGAATGTAAAAGGTTATTTTTTAAAATGTTTTTTATTTAAAAATAGATTAAAATAATAATTTTTTATTTTTAAAAAATTATTTTTAATATCAACATATTAGAATAATTTTAAAATAAAAAAAAATATTAATTTTAAATTAAAAAACATTTTTTTAAAATTTTCTTATAAATACTTTTAAAACACCAAAAAAAAATCCACAAAATCTACATTTGAGTTTCTAGCAACTTCACGTCCAAAAACAAGTCGCTAATCTTTAATTTGATTGTAGCCGTCAAGCCAACCAGAGCTGGCCAAGTGGTTTGGACGGGGTCCACCAAAGTGCCTATGAGTCACCTAATATCCCCATGATGTTTTAGATAATGAGTCCACATTGGCACCTGGTCATTTGCCCTACCACACAGTGAAAGTCCCTTTCTCGAACGGATGGCTATTTGACGTGGGTTTTCTTCCAATTTGTTTCTACATTTATACTTGATTTTAGGTGTCTGTCCAAGAAGGTCGATTTGGAGAAATTTGAAAAGAATGCATCTCATCCCTACACGATCAAATAATCTTCAAATTTCGGTGTCGGGGACCATATTATCTTGTCTAGATGAACAATCCATGCAAGTGAATGTGTTTTTCATATAGAGCTTGTGCTTCTTTCATGTCTACATCCTTAGCCCTCGAAAATGAGAGACAAGATTGAAGACGTAACCTCCATTAATTAACAAGAACAAGTGTCACCTAGAGCATAGCCAAGATTGAAAATGCTCGCTTTTTAGTAGTAGTAAAATATGCAAAGTCAAAGTAAAACGAATGAATCTGTTGATATATTCTAAAAGCTCTCATTATAAATCACATCAATTTAATAATACTCTAGCTGAGATCTCAAATAATACATCTCTTATTTATTGAAATCTTCGGGATAAAAAATATCAACAAAGCTTGCAAATAGCATCAACTTTAAATGATTTAGAGTTGTCCTTAGATTTTAAAGTAAAACTAAGTACAAGAAATTTCATTATTCCATCATTGAATCTAGAATTCAACTCTTCTTATAATGATAGTGTTAGTAAACTGTCACAAATTCTTGTTGCTGAAATAAACGTTTATATGAAGCATTTATATGTGGTACGTCAATCTCATATTGTGTGTAAACAGATTGTATATGTGTAAGGAGAAGATCAAATAAGACATATTTTAAAGTTTGAAGCAATGCTTTAGTAGCTGGGACAAGATTGAGTTGGATTTGTGTGATGGATAGTACTATACAATAAATGGAAGAAGAAAAAGTGTGTTGCTTTTGTTAAATTTTATGAGTTGAATATGTAGGGAAACAAGAAATAATCTAGCATGAGGGGGGATATGATTTTCGACTTTGGCTTTCTTAACTAAAAAAGATAGAGATTTTAATTAAAAAAAGGGTGGTTGATTTGGTGGATAAAGCGTGTTTTTTTTAGTTAATTTAGTTAAGTATAACTTGGACTGATTTAATATTAATACAAAAAAAATATTGAGGTGGTGACATACTGGACAACATATTGGTTACACACTATGTCAATCCAGAGATATCATTTTTAACTCGTGAAACTCGTAATCTGAAACATGAGCCTGTAATAATCCAATGGAATCCAAATCAAAACAAATTAGAAAGCTTAATTGTAATTAACCAAGTATGCTCAGGCAATGTCAGTGTTTTTAAAGGATGCTTAGGCAATGTCAGTGTTTTTAAAGGAAAAATAAAAATTTAAAACTCGGGTCATTGACCTAACTAGATCCATTAAGCCAAGTTAATTTAATAAAATGATTTTTTCTTTGTAAAGAGCAAAAAGTTAAAATACTTGATATAACTCGAGTCATTTTTAAAAGTAGTAAAAAATCTTATATAAAGCCCAAAAAAAATTATGGATCCCAATATTCAAATAAATCAAATGTTGAATGATATTTTTTAAAAAATAAATATTGAGAAATTAATTTAATTTAATTAAAAACAAATCTTTAAAAATAAGCTAAATCCAGTAAATAACGACAAATAAGGGTTGAGCTCTTAAATTCACAACCTGTTAAATCTTAGACCTGAGATCAATCAAGAAGATCAATTTAATATTGAATGATGAATTAATTTAATGTTGAAGGATTAAATTGTAAAAATATCAATTTTAAAAACTTGATAAGGTAAAAATATAGCAATTGAAAGATTGAGGATAAAACTTGATATACAAATATAATGAAAGAGGATGAGATCATAAAAAAAATCAATTTAAAAATGATCCCAAATAAAATAAGTAGCAATCAAAAGAATGAGGATCAAATATAGAATAAAAAAAATTGATAGATGATGAAGTCAAAAAACAAATTCAATTCTATAAATTTATTCAAACAAAAAAAAAGTAATTAAAAGAACATGGACGAAATCCTAAGAAAAAACAAATTGAAGGGCTATTGTGAAATGTTGTAAGCACATGCATGAAAATCGAGGAAAAGAAAAAAAAATGATGGTTTGGGGGGGGGGGGTTGGATAAGAAAGCCAATTCCCAAGCAAACCATAAATAATTATGTTATGCGCGTCGACTATCAAGTAAATGCCCACCATGAGGAATCGAAAAACACAAAGAAGGCTTGTTTTTATTCTTCATGAACCACTGCATGAGCTATTTGAAGACGGAGGGGTGGTTCACTTGTTGCCGCGTTCGACGAACGCACCATCAACTTTTTTTATATATATTTTTTATTAATTAAATTACTAAATCACCCCTAGGACCACATGATTATTGCAAAAAAAAAAGTGAAATTATGAATATGCCCCTAAAATCAAGCCTAAGATTTTTTGTTCCAGGGGCAATAAAGTAATTACATTGTGCATGGTAAATGGAAATTTTGAAAAAAATCCAAGTCCAAAATCGATTTTTTTTTTTTTTTTGCTTCTAAAGATAACCAAATAATTTATCTGTGAAAAAATTTACAAAAAGACCAAGTTATACCTGAATAATTTTAGAATAACAGATGAAACTCATAAAATGATTATTTTACCCTTCAATAACAGTTCTTTGGTTTTTTTTCAATAAGGGGTAAAAATATAATCTTACTTGTGCACTGCTTCTCCCACCTTCTTTAGGTTTTTGTCATGAACGATTTATGGGAGATTTTTCTGTGTGTGTGTGTGTGTGAGAGAGAGAGAGAGAGAGAGAGAGAGAGAGAGATGATCAATCTAAAAAGAACATGTTGATATGGTAAAGTTATTCTATTATATATTGATATTGACACAATTGGCACAATGGAGCTAAAGAAGCACAAAGTAATCACAGTTTAATAAAATATTAATAATAGCACCATCTAATTATAGTCAATGTTTCCATTTTCTAATTTTCTTCAATTTTGTAAATTTTGTTTCACTGTTATTTTCATACCTGGTCAACATTAAAGAACGGTTATGAATTAGTCACCATTAATCTATTTGACTCGCACTTCATTGCGACTGGAACAATTTTTTAAGAATATTAATATGCCAACTTTTCTAAGGTGTTTTATGATATAAAAAAATTATAATTGTAAATTGAAAATTTAATCCATACATTTAATAAAATAAATTAAAAATAATATGTGTAATCAAAATAAATTATGAATCTCAATTTTTAACAAACTAAAATTAACAAGCCAAACTTGTAAACTCCATCATGAACTTAATTTTTTTTAAGATGACATTAATTTTTTTAATATTGAGACATCGACATACTATATGAACACGGGCTTTGCGACTTAACTTGTAAAACCCGTGATCTAAATCATGGACTCAAGCGAATTTAAAATATTTTTTATTTAATGATATGATAATGAAAAAAATAGATGCTTAAAAAAATTATTACAATTTAAATATCATAATATTTATATGAGATTACAATAATTTTATAAAATAAATAAATTATGGTGATTAATTCAAAATCAATAAAATATTACTAGTTAAAATTAGAAGAGAAACAAATTCAAAATAAGTAAAATATTGAAAAGGATATAACTAAAAGAAAAAGTTTGGATGGTAGATTTTTTAGAGAGAGAGAGAGAGAGAGAGAAAAAACGTTCGGAGAAAAAAAAACAGTGAAACACCATAATCTTCTGCACTTTTTTCATGGGAATGCAAATTTAATGCTCAATTCCATTTCATTACAAAGAAAGAGCATCCAAAAATGTAGTTTTCAATTAGATATGGATCGTTATCTGATCTGTTTTGAAAGCCACAGTTCGCAATACCTTCAGAGGCTAAATCAGTGTCAAGTGGCAGCAATTGTCAATCCATGTCCTTTTTCCGTGTGATGTTTCCAAGTATGAAAGATGATTCTGATTTTTTTTTTTATTAATATTAGTGTTGAGGTTAGCTTATATATATTTTAACTAAATTTACAAATTTTAAAATTAACAATCAATCATGAATGGAAGCCTCCGGTAGCAGATATATTAATTATTATGACTTTTTTCTCCAAAATAAAAAATTAATTCCCATAACTTCTCTCTTAATTTTGCAACCCATCCCATAAAATTCTTTTGAGGCCCTCATAAGTTCCGTTCTTTCAATTTGTTCAAACAGTAAAACAAAAAAATATTAGAATTAATTTAACTAGTGAGCAGGGATTGTTTCTTTAAATAAAACAAAAGGCATTCTACTCAAATTAGGTATTCAAGATAAAATTAGAGAATATATAAGTTTAAATTATAAGCTTGCAAAAGCATAACACATAGAAAACATGTTATCAACATAAAAAATACATATTTAAAGATTCTAGCATGCATTTTAAATATATATCATACTTGTAACTGATATCAAAATAAAATCTTGGCATACCTACTAATCTTATATTATATCTTTGTATTAATTAAAACAAAACTAGATAGATATACTTATTTGTTGACACACTTTAAAACTGATCAATTTTGTTATTGTCAATGATCAATTATTTATTCTTAAAACTTTATTATTTATCACTCGATGTAAAATAACTTTATTCAATAAGCCTTTCAAGATTTTAATAACACTATATTATTTAGATGTACTTCT
This sequence comes from Populus x sibirica, assembly GCA_019202695.1. Taxonomy (NCBI): domain Eukaryota; kingdom Viridiplantae; phylum Streptophyta; class Magnoliopsida; order Malpighiales; family Salicaceae; genus Populus; species Populus x sibirica. Next base: position 92,697 of record JAGMVL010000502.1, on the reverse strand, counting down.
AAACAAGATCCAAAGAATCAAGAAAATGATACTTAATTATTTCTCTAGAATGACTGAACCCTGACTCTAGATAATGAGGAAATTTAGAGAAAAAACAAAGGTTTAAAAACCAAAAAAGCAATATCGATGAACTAGGTGAAGAATAGTGTTAGATTATATCAAAACAATGTAGACTTAACCACCTCAACACTCTTCTTCAACTATTTTTTACAAAGAATTTTAGGTAACAAAAGTTAATGGATTTAAGTTCTTCCTTTTCATGGACTCGGTAAACCAATGAGCTGTAATAAATAATTGTTTTTGGATTAAATTTAAGTTTAATTTTCAATTAGCAAAAAAAATATTTTTTATAACTCAAAATATTATTTTAAACCGCATGAGTCAGGATGGCTTAAGGCACGTGGGTGTTTTAAGCCCAAAACCCACTTTACTTATGACATATCTTTTCTGAATTCGCATTTAGATCTAATTTTTGTTTCTTTTCCATATGAAATAAAGTTTTTACATGAGGGTTTGAGTTTTACCAAAACATGTCAACCAGTAATTATTTAAAATTAATTTATTAGTTACCCATGATTTTTTTAAAACATGATAATATTTCATGTTAAGAAGCTTGCATCTTAACTCTAAAAGTAAACAGACCCACTTTTAAATTTACCTCAAATATATTAATTAATCACGTGCTTAAACAAATTTTCCAACACAAACAAAGCATGAATTAATAAGTTTTTAATTCAAACACCCATTTCGCGTCATAATTCTCAAGAGATCACATCCACAATTAAACTTATAGCTATTAATTTGAATATCTAACATTCAAATATCAAGATGAATTGAAGAAAATTTAGAGACACGTTACAAATGTTTTAGCAAATCACATCAAGTAGGGGTGATTGGGACTCCCGATAACATGAACAAGCCATGCTCAAGATTCAACTCCTTTCACATTTATCTTAGGCCTTTGTACCCTACTAACCCAACAATACACCAATAACGATAAGGCACCAAACCTTCTATCTATTTGCCTAATCCAAACGCATAATTGTCCAAATTTATTTATGACCAAACTAATCACATCCATCAATCTAATTAATAAAAGCATGCTAAAAAAATAAATAAAATAAAAAATAAAAGCATGCTGAACCGAATCACCACATCACAATAAACATAGATCATTAATTAAATCTAATGTCAAAACTATATGTTATCCAAATCAGCACTTCAGCCTGCAAATTCTGCCGCGTCAACTTTTATTGTGCGCGTAAATTGGCCTTTATTTGTAGCATGTTTTTTTTTATTAAAATAGATGATTCGATCAGCTTACGTGTACTTCAATTATTTCTAAGAGTTCTGAAGTTAACGACCATGTAAGTCTTCAGTGGTCATCATATTAGCAATTACAGGCTCAAACCTGAAACCACATGGAGAACAAACTTTTTAATCCTAAATTCTTACTGTTAAATCACCTACTATATAGTTCTTAGCGTGTATTTTGCTTTGTTTTGTTGTAGTTTTTGTGCTGATAATTTTAAAAAATAAGGATAAAAATATTATAAATTATGATTTTTTTTATAACTAAGAATTTGAAATAAAGTTTTTAATATAATCAAGACAAAGTTATAATGGAGACAAAATATCATTTCAAGTCATTCAACTTTTTTTTTTAGCTAATGAGATCATGAACTATGGGAAAGTCAACTGAGGCGGCTGCAAGAATTCTAAAAGTATCTGGTCCTGTATTGCACATTTTCCTATCTCGTGACTCATGAACACATGAAGGGCCTCATTCCTTCGTTTCCGACATAGTTGATTTTGTCTTTAGTATTTTTTAAATTTTTTAAATTGTTGTATATAATCATGTTAAAAATAATTTTTTAATATATTTTATAATAAAAAATATTTTAAAAAACAAGTCCTTCAAAACACTTTTTTAAAGTTAAGAAACACTTTAACAATGGTTCAAGGTCTTGATTTAATAAAAAAAAATTAATAATAAATAAAACAATCAACATAAATTAAATTTGTATTTAGTTATAGAAAAATCAAATAGAGAAAAAAGAAGACAAATAAAGAACTAAAAATAAGAACTATAAGCAGCACTCCCACCGATCTCAATTATTATTATTGTTGTGATTGTTATTATTATCGTGTCTTTTTCTAATTTTTATTTTTTACATATTATTATATTATCGGATCAATGCATGGAGTAATTATTTTTGTTAAAGAAATATTATTTAATCGAGTTAATCAGATAAAACCTTACTCTTACGAGCTGTAAATCTTAAATTTTCCGGTTTAATTTGTTTGAGTTTAACGACTGTAAAATTTTCTCGCCGTGATTTTATTCCACGATTAACTAGAATTGAGTAGAGCTTTCAAGTCCGCCCTCATACTCTTGCAAAAACCAGAGCCTTTAAATCTCTTTCTCAATGGTGGACCCCATTTACGATTTTAAAATCAAGTTTTATCCAAACTCCTGTCACGCTCCCTTGTCACCGGTTCGTTAGGTCACATTTTTTCTGATTACTTACCTAACCAGTCATCTCATGACCTTTCCACCTGCCCAACCGGTTCGTCTTTGCTCGGGAGGTTTTCCGCTCCACCAGAACACTGTTTGTTTTTATATTTTCAAAATATTTTAAAAAATAATTATTTTTTTTTTATTTTTTTACTTCAAATTAATATTTTTTTAACATTTTCAGATTATTTTGATACACCGATATCAAAAATAATTTTTTAAAAATAAAAAATATCATTTTAATATGTTTTTAAGAAAAAAATACTTTGAAAAATAACTGCAACCACATTTTCAAATAAATCATAATATGACAGGGTATGTTGAATATCTAAAAAAAAAAAAACCATATAAATTTAATCAAATAAGTTATTTAAAAAAAAAACCTTTTGATGAAGGATAAAGGGTTTTTTATTTTTTATAAACAAAGAAAAGTTTATTAAAAAAAATATTTAGTTAATTTGAATGTAGTTCACAACAAAGATCTCGAGATAAAATTTTATCTTTATTATTTATAAATTAGATTAGGTTTTGTGTATAATAGGATGAGTTTTATTTTTTAAAATTAAAATTTTAAAATGATATGAAAAAATATATAAGAATTTAATTAAAAAAATAAAAAAATTTAAATTTTCTTACGAACGTTTTTGGAAATAAAAAACAGAAAGAACCAGGCTTTTGCAACCGGACATAAGTTGCTTCTTTTGCAAATGATGTTATTTAAGCAACATTAGCCAATGGAATTGTGCCAAGTCAACCGGTTGCATTCCTGGTCTAACAAGAACTTACTCCACTTGATATTTATCTATCAAAACTTTAACTTTTATGTGGGGTGAATTTAGGTTGAATTTCCAATGAAATTTGAGCCCAGACGAGGTAGGGTTAAATACTTACAAAGGAGATAGGACTTAGCTGCTTTTTTCAATTCAGCCAGGATATAATTTAAATGTACGGCAGATTTATAAAAAGATAAGGTGGAATGCAGAGCACCATGGTCTTCAGACCCGATTCATCCGGGTGTTTCTTTTATTAAAAAATTAAAAAATATATTATTTTAATTAAAAAAATCTACTCAACGAATTAATATTCAAGTTGTCATGGGATATTTTATTTTTTTATCTAACTTTGTTTAAATTTAATGTTATAATAACAGTTGTTTTTAAGGTATTTTTTATTTTTAAAAATATTAAAATAATATATTTTTTATTTTTAAAAATTTATTTTTAATGTTAATATCAAAATTATTTAAAATCTTTTAAAAATATTTTTTAAATGCTAAAACCAACCCATTCTTAATTGAAACTTTTTAAATTAATTTTTTTAATGCAAAAATAAATACTCTCTTCTTCAACCCTGTATTCCAGGTCAATCCACTAGTTCTGTCTAGGTTTTTAAACAATTCCCTATACTCTCTGCCTTTGTCTATTTTTTATTTTTTTTTAATACCCTCCATTTGATTTTATTACAAGCTATTATTGGATAGGAGATTTTTCAAATGATAGAAAAACCCAAAAATAAATATATTTTTTCTTTTTTTTTTCCATGAAAGAAAACAGAGAGAGATGGAAGAAGATGAAATTCTCTCTTTATCTCACTCACTCAAAAACTCTCACTTTCTCCTACTCTAAAAGAGAAGCTTGTAACTTTAACCTTGTCAAAATAGTTTGTCTAGATCTGTCAAAAAAAACTCGAGCTTTCACTTTCTTAGCTGGAACTAAACAAACTGGTAAGTGAGCTTCCCTCTTGCAACCTTAAAAAAAACATTAGTAGGGTACTTTGATCGCTTCCATGTCTGCTTCTCTTATTTCCTTAACTGGGTTTCTCTTGTTTTGCCTTTTTATGTTTTTGTGTCAGTGTGTTTGGTTGAGCTTTGTTGTTTGGAAATAATAAGAGTTTTTCATTGATCACATAAGGAAAGATCTTTTGTCAAGTTTTGTGTTTCTTTTTTTTTGGTTTATGTTTGTTTTGCTTGCTTTTTTTTGGCTAAAAAAAATTAGTGAAGGTTCTTGCCTCAAAAACCAGATCTTTTACTAGTTTCTGATCTGGTTAATTTTGTTTCTGCTTTAAATGGTTTGATGAGAAATGGATATAGTCAGGTTGGAATATGTGTACTTAGTTTTCTAGATAGTGGTTTATATTTGTGTATGTATTGATTGTTCAGTTTGAGTGTTTTGACTTTTTTTTTATTTTGATCTTCTTTTGGGATGAGTATTTTGGTTTTGTTTACTGTCCTATTTTCTCAATTTCTGTTTGGTTGCTGGGATAACTCAGAAAATGAAGGTGTAAGGGAAAAGAATCAAAAGAATACATAATTGTACATATCTAGTATGCTGAGTTCATTATGTATATTGCTTCAAATTGTATGAAGAGATGAAATAATCATGAATTGCTGTCTTTTTTCTTTTCTGTATACCATTCCTAGACCTTCACACAGTTAAAGAGTCCACAATCTTATCAAGATTGTAATGTTTTCATTTCAGTTTCTCTAATTGAGTAAATTATGATACTTTTTTACAAACGAGTGATGAATTATAACGATGATAAAATATAAGCCTGCAACAGATGCGTTCCATTGATGGAAATTATAGGCCAAGGATGATTGTCAAAGTAATTCATTTTGGGGATTTGCTTTCATCACGCTTCTTTTATTGGCCAATCCAAGAACAAGTAAAACCTTCCATACAAAATCTAAGAGTATGATCATGAATCCGAGTTTTTCTCCAATTGTTCCACTAAAGTGTCCTCAGTTGTGTCATTTAATGCTTTTGATATTACCTGGATCCTTTGCAAAAAAGAACTTTTATTATTAGCAAGGGGTAGGTCACTCGGTACTGCCTGTTACAATGATTTTGTACTGATCTAGGGGCGGTTTTACCCCCTTAACCCCCGTATAAATATTTTAATAGCATCTCTTTGTATTGTGTTCCTTGTAATTGTTATACTTTGTGTTGTGTTCCATGGATAGATGAAAAGTAGGTTGGTTTATTGCTCTTGTTGTTTGATTCAGTTGATCAACATGTTTTGTACTTATATGAACGATACTTTTTGGTGCTCTCTCTGCCCAGTTATGTGATAACCAGGGTACTGATTGTTTTTTCCTGCAGGTTGATGCAAATGGGCTTGGTTTTAAATTTCATTTGTTGTTTTAGTAAATGAAAGCATGTGCTGCCGATTAGAGAGATTGAAGCTTGCAGCGACTCCTACACCACCTACAATTTATTTTGACAAAAGCAGACCCTCAAACATAGACATGAATCACTTAACTATCAAGACTGAAGATGCTTTTGCTAGCTTGCTTGAGCTTGCTGCTAACAATGATGTTGAGGGCTTTAAGAAATCTATTGAATGTGACCCTTCTTGTGCTGATGAAATTGGACTATGGTATGGCCGGCAAAAGGGCTCTAAGCAGATGGTTAATGATCTTAGGACCCCACTGATGGTTGCTGCTACATATGGTAGCATTGATGTTATAAAGGTGATTCTTTCTCTATCTGATGTTGATGTCAGTCGCTCTTGTGGTGCTGACAAGAGCACTGCCCTTCACTGTGCTGCATCAGGTGGGGCTGTGAATGCTGTTGATGTTGTGAAATTGCTTTTAGCAGCTGGTGCTGATTGTAATTTGGTGGATGCCAATGGTCACCGTCCAATTGATGTTATTAATGTTCCGCCAAAGCTCCAAGATGCTAGATTGATTCTAGAAGAGTTCCTTGCTGCTGATGGTTCTCTTGTTGAGCACGAGCACAATCTTAGGGTTTCCATAGCTACCACGAATTCAAATTCTCCACCTCTTTCACCTTCCCGGGAAAATGGGTCTCCACTATCAGGTTCAGATTCCCCAATGAAGTCAAAGCTATATGAAGCACCTGTTTCTTTTGTATCAGAGAGGAAAGAATATCCTGTTGATCCATCTCTCCCAGATATCAAGAATAGCATCTATTCAACTGATGAATTCCGAATGTATTCATTCAAGGTAAGGCCTTGTTCCCGGGCCTATTCCCATGACTGGACTGAGTGTCCATTTGTTCACCCAGGGGAAAATGCTCGAAGAAGGGATCCTAGGAAGTTTCATTATAGTTGTGTCCCGTGCCCTGATTTTCGAAAAGGGGCTTGTAGACGTGGAGATATGTGTGAATATGCTCATGGGGTTTTTGAGTGCTGGCTGCACCCTGCTCAATACAGAACCCGGCTGTGCAAAGATGGCACAAATTGTGCGAGGAGAGTTTGCTTTTTTGCCCACACTGTTGAGGAGCTCCGCCCATTATATGTATCCACTGGTTCTGCTGTTCCCTCTCCACGCTCAGGTACATCAGGTGCTTCTGCCATGGATTTTGCTTCTGCCATGAACCTCTTGCCAGGATCCCCTTCAGCTGCATCCATTATGTCTCCATCATCATTCACTCCACCCATGTCTCCTTCTGGCAACGGCATGTCGCATTCTTCGTTGGCCTGGCCCCAACCAAATGTCCCAGCCTTGCTTCTCCCTGGAAGCAATATGCAGTCTAGTCGCTTGAGATCTTCTTTTAATGCGAGAGACATTCCAGCAGATTACAGCTTCCTTCCAGAATTTGATGTGCAGCAACAGCAGCTCCTAAGTGAGTTATCCAGTCTCACCCAACCATCTTTGAGCAATAACTCATTGAATCGCTCTGGTCGATTGAAAGCCTTAACTCCTTCAAATCTTGATGATTATTTTTCTGCTGAGAGCTCTTCTCCTCGGCATGCTGATCAGGCTTTGGCTTCAGCTGTTTTCTCCCCAACGCACAACTCTGCATTTCTGAATCAGTTCCAGCAGCAGCAAAGCATGTTATCACCTATCAATACAAATTTCTCTTCTAAGAATGGCGATCATCCTCTATTGCAGGCTTCATTTGCATCAGGCAGGATGTCTCCCCGGAGTGTGGAATCTATTTCGCCAATGAGCTCTCGAGCGTCTATGTTAGCTCAACGAGAGAAGCAGCTACAGCAGTTGCGTAGCCTCAGCTCTAGGGAGCTAGGCTCCAATGCTGCTGCTATTGTTGGCTCCCCAGTTAACACTTGGTCAAAATGGGGTTCCTCAAATGGGAAACCAGACTGGACTGTTAGTACGGATGAGCTGGGAAAGCTCCGGAGATCAAATTCTTTTGAGCTTGGTAATGGAGACGAGCCTGATCTATCATGGGTTCAATCACTTGTTAAGGAATCTCCAACTGAGATGAAAGAAAAGTTATCAATGCCTGTTTCTGGAAGTGTTGCAGCAAGTGCGTCATCAAGCGAGAGTTCAAATGTGAACTCCCAAATTGAACCTATTGACCTTGACCATGTAGTAGGGTCATGGGTTGAGCTATTGCAGATTGATCAGCTTGTGGCTCAGCAAAACTAAAATAAGTTTTAGTGAGCCCTGAGGCAGCAACAACAGTCAAGATTTTGGTAAATAATTTCAAGTTTTTTTTATAATGATTTTGTTGGTTGCGGCAACTAATGGTAACAGTAACTAAAAGGAAGGGGAAAGGGAGGAAGAAAGTCACTTGAAAAAAGGGAAAATTCATTTTCATGATTTTATTATTACATCAGAAGTTAGAAAAGGGTGAAGATAACTCCTGGGTTATGAAAAATGATTATGCCCAGGTTAGGTGTATTTTTTATTCCAATATTTTCAAATATTTTAGAATTCTATTATTGTCATTTTTAAACCTTTTTAACAATGATGAGCAACATGTTGCGTTGTAACTGTATTGTAAGGTTTGTTTTATATGTATCTCTTATAGTCACTATGACCTTCACAAAATCAGTAGCGGGGCATGAAACTAATGGAGGGCATTTCAAGGTTATGCTGTGCTTGGATCTGCAATGTATCTTTAATGTAAACATGGATTTCTTCTTTTTCCTTAGTAACTTAGAGATAATCATTCTGGTGCAAGTAGTTTTGAAACAATAAGATCACCAGAGGTGAAGGCACAATGATCTTGATGCAACTATTTAGGCTCTGTTATCTCAATAACTTTTGGTCCCCATGGTTGTTTCTTTCCTCTGTCTTATTACTTTTTTATTATCTCTCCTTTAGTGGGTTGTGTGGGAATGGAATTGGAACCTGTGCTGTGGATTCCAAATCCAACAAGTGGGACTTGAGAATTGTGGGGAATGTGGATAGATTCTTCAGCCTTTTTTGAGAGATTAGATGCTAGGTTTCCATCTTTTTATGCCTAGCTTAATATAGTAAGATGGTGGTACCTATCTAACCACATGTGAAGGATTTAGCTTTTGCTTTTGTACTACTTCAGGTAGAGAGCTATTGTGTGGTAAATCAATGAAAATTGGGGATGAAAAAGTTATCTACAAGTTTGTTTAACATGGCTTGGTTCATGCATGCAAGTTCCTTTTGTGTTACATTAGTGTTTATTTTGGTTCCTTGATATGTTAAATTATGCTGTGTCCTTGTATATGCTCAGTTTGTTGGTGGAAAAATCAAAATATGGAATGGATGGCATTTCCCTTTCACTAAGTCCCTTTCTGATGAGAAAAGTAGAAAGGGGTGGTGGGAAAACTAAAAAGTCTGGTAAAATCCTCCTTTAGCTTTTCTTTTCTTTCTTTTAACAGAAAACTAGTATGAATTAAGACAAGGAAATTTCGAGGGAATGGTGCCTGGTTCCCCCCCTTTCGGTGCCTTTGTTTGATAAGTAATTTTTCACTGTCTTTTTCAAGTTTTCATTAGCGAAGCACAAAGAAAATGGGACAATTTGGTGGACAAAATTATAAACGAAGTAGTTAAACGAGAAAGATGAAGAACACTAGAAAAAAAAGCGTAGCATTAGAATACGCTGGCAATGGAGGATGGCTTCCTGATTATAAAAATTTTAGCTAGGATTGCTCATGGATATTGTGGGGTTTGAGTTATAATTGTATTCAATTTATTTTTTAGATATTTATAAAGTGTAAATTTAATAGGTTTTTTTAAACTCAAGCGAGATAAATATATCGGCTAGACTAATTTTTTTTTTTATGAATATTATAAATATTCAAGAGTTATATTACTAATTTTTATAAATTTATATATAGTAGTGGATCTACAGTATAGATTGTAGTTATCATGACATCTCTAATATTAGGTATCATGACATCTCTAATATTATGTTTATTTTTCATACATGGCGCATGTATTAAATTCTAGTTACCTTCTCTTCTTTCTACAGAAAAGATGAATTAATTTTTTGTTACATTAAATAAATTTAATAGAAAGCCAAGAAGAATTTTAAAGATGAAATATTTTTAAATAAAATAAAAATAAAATCTCAATCCTGATATAAAGAGTACAGGTATATGAGAATAAGTTTTAAAAATTTTGATTTGCTACTCGAATTATAATATCTACTTTTTAAGTTTTTTTATCTATTATTATTTATAATATTTATATTATTTGATTTTGATGAGAGTTGAATGAGATAGCATAAATATTATAAATACACCAATTTGTTTGAACATCTCTACTAATAGCAAGTCCCCAAGTGTTCTCGATTCCAATAATACATGATAATCAAACAAATCTAAGTGGTGCTGCATTAAAAAAAATTAAATTAAATGCGAAACTTTAGAATAAACTTTAACATTTTTCAATAAATAATCAATTAAAACAAAACATGCTAATCTTTTTATTAAGTGTATTTTTAATAAGATGAGAAATTCTTTTTAAAAAATCAATACATGAAAAAGTCAAAGTGATAAATATAGAAAGTAACAAATGAAATGAATTAATTTTGAATATGTTATAGTGTAAAAATAAAATTTTAAGATTTAATATGGAAGTTATTTTTTTGCGATACTAAAAAAATAGACTATTTCTGGGCCTAGACTTGAAACATAAGCATTGTATTTAATACGAGTGACTATAATACTTAAATCAATAAATATATAAAATAAAGAATATATAGAGTAATTAGATGTAGAAAAACATGTTTAGTCTTAGAGCCTATTTATTTAACTAATGATCTAAAATATTTATAAATCTTAGTGACATGGACTCATCTCAAATGTAAAGAATAATGTTATAATTAATAAGTAAAAATACTAACGTGCATTATCAGTTATAAAGTATGACATTGTCACTTATGACATATTAATTTGGTGAACATTAGAGACGTCTGAATTGCATAAAAAAATAGTTTGTGTTTGCATAATTGATCATTGGTTAAAAAGATAAGATGCTAACCCTGTGCGATATAGCTCACTAGTTAAGTTCTAAATTTACTTTTTAAAGGTTACCAGTTCGAGTTTTATGTTAATCAGGGATCGTGAAATTAGTCAAGATACGCACAAGCTGATCCAAATATTCACGTTAATAAAAAAAAAATGTTGCATAAAATTTTATATTTACAAGGAATTTATAAGAAAATATATCAATTAATTATGAAATATATTATGCACGAAGATGGTGCACGGAACTGTACTGACTTCTCAAAACTAAAAAGAAAAAAAGAAAAAAAAACAGTGAGACTTGCTGAAGAAGAAAAAAAAAAAGAGTGTGGTGCAGTCCCCGCTGCTAGCCCAAATGGTGTGACTTCAAGCAGTCACTCTTCAAGACTGCAATTTTTTTTTTAAATCATGCTATATCAATAACAAAAGCGTGGATCATAACAATTTAGACAATTCACATTGTTCAATAGATACACGGCTACTAAATTATAGAATGTATATATATAGAAAATATTACAAAATTAATTTAGTGTTGTAATTTCTATATTATCTATTGTATATTACTTTATATGTATAAATAAAAAAAATAAACTAATTAATAGATTAAATCTCCTATTTCTTTTTTAACTCCCAAATATTGCTTTATTTCTATAACTATTTTATGATTCTAATCCACGATTATACCCAAATTTAACTCTTTAATAGTCTTTTTTATTTATTAATATGGATGTTTGGGTTAGCCTACGCACACCTCAACTAATCTCACGGACCCTAAAGTTAACAACCACGTAAACCTTCAGTGGCCATCATATTAATAACCATATGGCTCGAACTTAAGACTACATGAAGATCAAATCTTTTAGTCCTAAATTCTTACTACTGAACCACTTACTAGATGTTTTTAACTATGTAATAGTTAATAGCATTCTAGATAGCAATTTTTTAGTTAGCCATGCATCAACACCTTGTAATATGAGAGAAGTCATGCTTATAATCCCTATTTACAGTAGCTTGGATATTTGTAACACTCACATTTATATCAATTTTCACAATTATCAACGTCATCTTAGCCATGAGATACATGTCAATTTGAAAGTTGCGTTGTAAAATAAGTGGTTTCAACATGTGTTCGACCCTTTCAATTTTATAATTTTAAATGAATTCATATGACATATTCCATCACTTATAAGCCTGAATTCATACAACACAAAGCACAGTCATTGCATGCATTTTGAGTATACCCACTTACATATTCAAATTCAAGAGCGGGAGGTGACATGAATTGATTCAGTGGCTCAAATGACTTGGTATCCTCATCTTTCTTTCTTAACTGGAAGATAGAAAATGCTTCAAATAACAAATTCAAACATCCACCAATAAATATCTGAAAAAGAAAAAGGAAGAATTGCAGTCCTATATCTCATATTAAGCACAGTGCCAAAAGATCAAGAAGAACCAAGGTGGTGGAATATAAATCTCTACTCGTTATTATTTTGTTTGTTTTTTCTTCTGTAGGAAACAGGACTGGGATGCCGATTTTAACCTACGGCGCCATGACAAGGATTGTTTTCTTCATATTATCCACCGTGACGTTCCCCAATTTGACATCTCTCCAGAGAATATTATGTGCGTGATCTGTTCTTTCAATGCTCTAAAATGTGCCAGGGCAGTGCTGGAAAGAGAGACGCATTTTAGAGAAGCAGCTTTTATCGCTCCTTCAGGATGCTACTTGATGAACCCACTGCATCGTGCAGCTCGGAAGGTTTAACCCTGAAATGATTGACTTGTGTCTTTTCTATGGAGACAACAGCAGATGTGTTACTGATGACTAGCACAGTAAGATGCTTCCACTCCATGTGGCGCTTCTTATGTGTAGTCCGGAAGTGCTCGGTTACTACGAATCATTGCATAGATGCGCTATTGTCTGGGAAGGGCTGCTCGGTTAGAGGTGTGTTGTTTGCATGTTCGATGGGGAGAAAACGAAGACAATTCCCAAGTTTGGAGTATACTATATGGAAGACGTGCTTTTTGAGGCACTCGACTATTGATTGTATTTATGCTTCTACGTACCTTTTCGATTCTTGTTAACTTTACCTCCTTTTTTCTTCAGGGATCTGGCAGAGTAGTGGGGAGATTGTTTATATGATCACCTTGAGTTCTCAAATCAAAGAGTTACTGTTTCTGTTTTTATGTAACAATTTTCCCCTCTTTAGTATTCTTTGTACATGATTGACGGATGACATTGAGCTATATGTAGAATAATCTCCGAACTCCTTTAGTTTGCTTTAAAGTAGAGAAAACAAACTAGAGACACCACACTCTCGAAACAAAAAGAAGAAAGCTTCCGAGCTCCTTCATCTCCTGCTTGGAATGAAAGCTCTCCTTTCGACATGTTTTGTTTTGTGAGTTATAAATGATCTAGTTCTGATAAATAAAAAAGGCTAAGCCGTTAGCACTTGCTCAGGGTTTTACATTTCTTGATCCATGCAAAGCTAACCGATAGCTAGAGTGGGAAACCATGTTTATAGTACACCAGCAGTGTCCCAACCAGAGACTTAAAACATGGGAAACAAAAGGTACTTAAATTTATCCACTGGGAATTAGATGTATGCCTAACAATTTAAGGCAGACTTTTCGATTCTGAAAATGCCATCTTCAAATCAATATTGACAGAGCAAGCTGGTTCAGAAAAAAATAAAAATAAAAAAATGAAGGAATTGCATTTATAAAGCACTAATTACAACATGGATAAAACCCAATTATAGATATAATAGACGAGATAATAAGGTTGGATAAAACAAGACATTCATTTTTTATAATGTCAGAAAATCAAGTGGTAATGAATCCATTTCGCTTTAATGTCGAGAAATCAAATGAGAATCATGTAGTTCCTTGATATAGGCAGACAGTTCCTTGGCATCGCCATGGCAAAAGGAGCCACAACCTTTTCTTTGTACAACACATGGAAAATGGGTATGAAGGAGGAAGTCCATAAACAATGACAAGGTTTTTTCACATTGCATATACATTTATACATCAACCATGGCGGAAGGAAATGAAGAAATGTTGAGCCATCCTCCATAAATACTCATACTTTTAGCTCCTTCTTTCAAGTGCCATGAAAGTGATAAGAATATGAAATAATGTTAATTAGATGAACCGATGGAGAAATAATCAGCTCTTAAGAAACCTCCAAGGCCCCATACCAGTTCCTATCCTGCAGGTGTTGATGTATAAAGTGAAAATGAAGTAAAATGAAAGAAATTGTAGAAAATAACTTATTTGAATATCATATATTTATCATTTCGACATGATTTATCACCTTAAAAAACCAGCTAATGCACGCAAACTCATGAAAGTGGCCAACGCAACCCAGATGCCAACATAACCATGACTTGAGGATAGTGTAAATAAGCAAAGAATGCTTATAATTGCCACCAAAACCTGGGAGGTGCAAGGAGACACAAAGTGAAAAAAGATGATGTAAGAGAATTTAACATGAAGACTCACATTTACTATTTGCCAAAATGCAGATGATAGAGTAAATGAATCCAAACATCCTGGACTTGGAAGGTGGCTGTAAGATTATGAACTTTTTTTTTCCTGATGCTTTCTTATAAGCCAAACCAAGCTTTGAAAAACAAGTAGGGAGAATTGAGAGGCAAAGTATACCATTGAGTAAGCGGAATATGCAAAATCTGACGCTCCATAGTTGACTCCATCAAAAACAAAGGCCAAAACATTGATTGGTTGAGTTGCTGCAACAAACTGATGGGAAAAAGTGCGAAAATCTTTATTCACAAAATGATCCAGAATCTATGGAGCAAGAAAGAAAGAAAATACACTACTTCTGTTGACAGAAGAAAGGAAGTGAAGATACCGGGATGCCCACACTAATAAGGTGCAAAACACTGGCGTCTTTTGTAAACAATCTCGAAGCAAACTGTAATCCAACTGAAAGGATGATTGAGAGCACTACACCTAGGACCAAAGCATACTGCAATACCACCACAGACAATATATATATATATATATACAAAATGAAAACAAAATAAGCAGCCATCATATATCTATACTACAAGAAAGAAAAAAATAAAGAAAAATGCCATGCTTCTTTTCTATTTTATTCAGACCAAGTCATCCATTCTTTTTTTTTTTTAATTCCTTTTCTATTAGTCTTCTTTTAGATAAGAACTTTTTTAAACTGACCAATTCTTAAAAATGATGGTGGAAGAAGTAGAAGAGAATGAAATATAAATCATAGAGGAATCGATATTATCTGATGGCATGACAATATATAAATATTTTAATGATTAATAATTTAAAATTATAAAATTATTTGTGAGTACTTAATATTAGTTATATATCAGCACTAGATTCATTCCAATAAAACTACTACTTGCGTTAAAAAGGAAGCATACCTGAAATAAACGAGTGGCTGTGGCTGTGGCTTTGTCATAATCCTTCTTTGCAAATGCACTTGCTAGGATTGCCTGAAAAACATGGGGAATCCATTACCATCTGATCACATGGAGAGACTCAGAATCAAAACACACTTAATAATACTAAAGCTAGCTCGCTACTCCAAGAAACAAAACTATAAATGTACATCCAAAAAGAACCCAAAATTTGAGTAAAAGACTTGGAAGGAAAGGCAATTTAATTATCCCAACTCTCAAGAAGGGTTGTTGATATGGAAACAATTTAAAGTTAGCATGCATTAAGACAATTTGATATACCCTGCTTTCTAGTTCTAGGATACTTTGGAACCAGAAGGCAGAGAGAGCTTATGATAATGCTGGAAGAAGGAAGACTCTTCCCAAAAATTTTCCATTTTTGGCAAGTATCATGTGATTAAACCAAACTTTTAGTCAATAAGAAGAAGATTTTTCCCAAGAAAATTTCGAAGAGCTTTGGTTCAAATTTTGGAGATGATGTATATGTATTTCTGGTCATTTAAAACTTCATGCACAGGCGAGTGCGGAGTTGCTTCTTTATCAGTGAATGCAGGTGATGGTGTAATTATCACTGCGGTTATTGCATTTACATACAATTCACATTTCTTACCTGTCCAGCCACAGCCAGACCATCAGCAAGCAAAGAGGTCGCCAACCAAATCTGCAAGGAAACCTGAAATGCAGCCATTGATGTAGATCCGTGCCTTGTAGCCAATGATGCTGCCAGAGTGACACAGGCTGTTGCAGCTATTACTCTTACGAGGAGAAGACACCCTTAATGGAAGCACGGAAAAGTCTAGAATACATCAGTGATGGTAGCCATTAACAGATAAATGCCATAGGAAAGTGAGACAGTTGATAAGCACACAGACACACAGGAGAAAAATAAAGAATGCCTCACCATTTTTGAGAAACCGGCCAATTTGGAGGTCTTCCATGCTTGGTGATAGTAGATCAACATGTTTAATTAATTTCCATAACAGTATTATAGAGATTAAGTACCTGTGATAACCATATACAAGTCGTAAATCATGGTGCCCGCACCATACAATTTGCAGACATCAATCTAAGTACAATACGAGATAAGAAACCACAAAAAATGTGTATGCTACTATTAGCAGAAAGATAGAACTTACTGAGAAATGACATGTGCAATGGCTGCACCACTGACATCCATTCGGAATACGAATATAAATATGGGATCTAATACAATGTTTGCAGCATCTCCAATAACTACATAAATATCAACAAGTAAAATATCAATAATTTTGGACTAGCCATGCATACTATGCTTTGTTAATTCGGCTATCAACACACTAAGGGGAATGCAACAAGAGAAATCATCTCACCAGTAGCATATAAAGGAGTTTTTGTATCCTTAATTCCTCGAAAAACCCCTTGCATAGCCAAGGAAAGGAGAACAGCAGGAGAACCGAGTGACCTCAATATCAAGTATCGTTCCGCTGGTATTAGCATCGGAGAATCCTGCAGACACAACATAACTTCCTAAGAAAAAAAATTCTTTATGGGGAATTTGAAGTTCAAACAAGAGAGATTGCTGGGTAAATCACTTCCCGCTGTTTGATGAAGTGGTGAGAAACAACTTGCATAAAATTGCTTTGTTAACTTTCATGGTGGAAGCAGATATATTTAAGCAATTTCTCCATTTAACAAACTTAATACCAGCATCATATTTAAGCAATTTCTCCATATATTTAAGCAATTTCTCTAACTAGCATCATATCAACTCACCAACAAGATAATAAGAAAGTAAACAATCATCAAGAGACAAATATGGATTGTCAAGTTGCTGCAAGGACTAGAAGGTGCAAAAGAAATGGGGAATAATAACCAAACATTCAAATCACTCAAGCTAGTGCACTTACAGAATTTACACCCATGTAGCTCAAGATTGGTTTAGCAGAAAAAGTGAGGAATAAAGTTTGGATTATGCCAAGAACACAACCAACGAGCAAAGCAGAAGAAGCAGATGGAATATGCCTTCTCTCATATTCCCTTTTGGTGTAATTACTGCTCACGGATGATGATTTGTATGTGGACTCTGCTCAGAGAAGAACAGAGAAACAGAACATCTTACACAGGTTAGAATTATTCAAAAAATCATAGAAAAGTTAAGTAGAGACCACGAATCATCTTGGCAAAACAATAGCAGAAGTATACCAGCTTGAGGTAACAGCTCTTCCATTTCTTTATTGACAGCAAAACCACCTTGAAGTTTTGCATCTTCATGGTCTTCAGAAGTCAATCCTCCAGTAGCATCTTCCTCAGCAACAAAAGAAGTTGTGATACTAACAAGTGGGAATATGGCAATCTTGGACACTTGATTGAAAACAGCAATAGAAACCCCAACAGCAGCAAGCTCCACAGGGCCTGTGCAAAAGAACATGAAAACTGTGCAAAAGAACATGAAAACTGAAACTAAGTACCATACCTTGTGCTTGTTATGCTGGTAGTAGTTATCACTATTTCAATTGAAATAGATATCAATTCAATTTAGCAAGCATGTGAATCATCTTGCTAGTTACAACATCAAACACAATATGTTGATGTTCTTCATAGTTTTGTACTGGTATTCAACCATCATCATTTAAAAAAGAAACAAATAAAAATTCCCATAATGTGATATCTATTATATACATGCAGCTGTCTTCTCCAAAAAAAAAAAGATGTTGCAAGCACAAACCTATATGGCCAATGAATGCTGTGTCAGTTAAAGAAGCAATAGGGTCTGCTGCTAAAGCAAGTGCTGCAGGAATTGCAATTTGTGCTATTTCCAGCCCCAACTCATCCTTCCTGAAAACACTCCTGGCCAAACAATTAGGGAATAAAATGTTAGATTTTATCAAATCATCGTTAACCTTTCATAAGGTAACAATTAATCTCAAAAACCAGAAAGAAACTGATCTCCTGAAAACAAAGAAAAAAAAACATTTATCAACAACGAACAAAGTCCATATCGGCTTTATTTTATACATGGATGTTGTTGACGTCCATCGGTAACCAAAAGGAACTAAACTAATAGTTTCAGAAACAATACCTTGCGTCCTTGAAGAACACAAAGAGAGGCATCTTGGCCATGTTTCTCCATAGATAAAGAACAGCATCAGCGGCGAACATTGGCTATAATCTTACAAAACCAACAGATGGAGTCAATAGTACTAGTCCTTTATCAGAAAGCTCCAAATTATGAAAAAAAATCGAACTCAACAACCTTCAACATCAAATACACGATAATCAAATAACCAAGAAATTCAAGTATATCAAAGAACTGTTCGTCAAACAAGTTGACAAGGAAAAAAATGAAAGCAGAAAGAACCTGGAAAAAAGAAAACGCACCCAGCCTATGAATCAAGGTTGACAGAGAGTTAGTGGGCAGAAATTGATAAGAGAAATACGAGTTCTTGGACTGCTGAACTAACCATGTTTAACCGTGGACAGGAAGGCGGAGTCCGCATATACCTCCCTCAGTTATGTTAAGCCTCATGATATTGAACTACGTACTATAAAATATGCATTAAAGTGCCTTGTTGCTTTAACTTAATATGTCACGAACCGATCCCCGACCAATAACCGGCATAATTGTAAGGTCTCTCTCATTTTCTTTACCAATACAAACTCAAACATATATATAAACCTTTTCCTTTAACTTAACTACAGTTCTACGCAGTATTTGATACCATAATTAACTTCATAATATAAATCAATTATTATAATACAATTCAATAAATATGGGCCACACTAACTAGACATAATAGAATAATATTAATTATAAATAAAAAAGCAGGTTACGAAAGTCTAACAAAAACAACTTATTAATAAAGTTATAAATCTAGAAAAAATTAATAATAAGAGGATAAGCTCAACAATTCAGTGAATAAATAACATTCAATATACACCTACAATATAATACAACAATGAGAATATATGTACAAGATTGGTTTTATTCTTTTATAGGAGAGTTTCACAAATAAGCCATAACAAGAATATAATGAGATAAAGCTCGTCAGAAAATCAAAATACAGTGAGCATGACGCTTGAGACTATAAGATGATTAATCACCATATATTGGTGACTCTCTTGACCAACTAGGGTTCAGAACTACGACGTGCACAAAGACTAAAACTATTTTGTTAGCATGAGCATTCTGATTAATATATCATAGGGTCATAATCAAACAAACATAATCATAGCCTAGCATGGAACCACGTGATACACACACACACACTAGTTATTTGACCTGTGTTCCGCCACGAGTCATATATTTTTATTTTTTATAAAAAAAAT
This sequence comes from Populus x sibirica, assembly GCA_019202695.1. Taxonomy (NCBI): domain Eukaryota; kingdom Viridiplantae; phylum Streptophyta; class Magnoliopsida; order Malpighiales; family Salicaceae; genus Populus; species Populus x sibirica. The sequence continues at coordinate 73,257 of JAGMVL010000502.1, read as the reverse complement.
TATATACGCAGGTTTTTCCCAACACATTTTTGTAATTTAAAAAATCTAAATTCAAATAATTTTTTTATATATACATGTAATCAAATAAATCAAGAACTATGTGTGCAAAGAAATAAATAAAAAGTCATTAATGATACCTAAAAATAAAAATTAAAAAAATTAAAAGATAAGTGTAGATCAAGATATTTAATCTTGAAAGACGTGACATTTACCGGTTGTGTTTACTAAATTTTTTTATTAAAATAAACGATAATAGAAATAGAGACACAAATTAAATTGATCAAATAAAATAAAAGGTGAAGAAAAACATCATGTAAGGCTACACATATTAGAAATATTATCTGAAATTTTTTTATTTTATTTTCAAAAATAAAGTTCATCCATACAAAAGATAAAAAAAAATGTAGATGAATTAGAAAAACTCGTCAAATTTAAATACATAACTATAATAATAATTGTTATTTAAAAGAAATTCTCCAAACAAAATAAAAGAGAGAATGTGTATTAATTTAAATATAATTAAAAAAATAGAGAAAAAATCATAAAAAAAAAATTTAAAAAAAGAGAAAAAATTAGAGAAAAAAGCAAAAGTTAGGCGTTGTTGGGCCTGACAAACTAGGCCAACCAACCTGGCCCATTTTGTCAGGTCTCGCGTGATTGGGCCTTTAATTTTTTGTTGTCTACAACTGGTCATGTCATCCGTTCCAATTTGTTTTTAAAGAACTCAAACGATGTATAATCTGATTTGCCAAGATTCCAGCACTTGTGGTGACCAGAAAATCAGCGTTTAAGTTATTTTTGCTTAAAAACTCGTTTTTCAACTTATTTTGACCCAAAACACCTATAAAACACCATAGGAATCGTAATAAACCTATCTATGGCCTAAAAAACCCAAAAAAACTGAAATCAACCCGAATCCAAAAATCAAACCGAGCTCATATCTATTTTTTCACGTATTTTAAATGTAGAAAAACACCTAATATGAACTGTCCTCATCAAATGGAACCATTTGACACAAATAATCTGTTTTGGTATTCTAAATCGGTGTCAATGATATTTTTCTCTCTCTGCCGTCAGAATCCACCATTTTCTCTTTCTCTTCTCTCAACTAGGGACTAAAAAATAACAAAAATAAATTATTGTACCAAAATTGAATTGAAAAATTATTAAGGTACAAAAATTATATAATTTGCGTGATTTTTAAAGTTCAAAAGCCAAAGTGCATTTTTTACGAAACTTATGACATGTCACTTATGTTTAACTCCTTTTTTATTTTGGTTCCTCTTTTTTTAATTCTATCTTTTTCATAAGAAATTAAAATCAATTGATCTTTAATTATAACTAAATTGCTGGAAAAGAAAATTAAGAATCAAATTGAAAAAACATAAAATTTTATATAACCTATTCATAATATGTAAGAGGATGAATAATAAAGTCTTGTAAAATTAAAAGAAAAAAAAAACCTCACGCTTTGTAGAATAAGAAGTAGTATGGAAAACTACTTCTGTTGTACCTACAGAATTAAAAAGCTACGACGAACAAAACTAGTCGCCGGAGTCAAATTTTCAAATAAGCAAGCGCAGGTTTGAAAGGGTCGGCTAGTTTTAATAATATTTTCAACATCGGGGTATGTCCATTTTGAATTTTGATCATAATTTGGATATAATGGAGATCAAAAGATCTACTACCTACTGCCTAGGTTGTCTTTCAATATTGTGATTTGATCTTCTTTTAAAAGTAGTATCTTCATTTAGGGTTTGCTAGGTTACTTCGTCCTAAGTTTTTGAAGGTAAGAAATAATATTCTAGTTGCGGATAATTTTTTTTTTTTTTTTTTTTTGATATTATCATGAAATCAGTTGAACAGTTTAAATTTAAAAACTCCTATCTTAATTCATTGTCTATTCTAGATTTTAAATTAAATAATATGAGAGTGACTTCAACATAATGTAGATTTAAAAAAAAACAAATGAAAAAAAAATAGATTGATTTTAAAAAAATTCAAAATGGGATTTTTAAAGAAAATATTGAGATGTTAAACATATTAAATCAATTCAGATAATCCGATGTTAATCCACCAAACCCGTTACCTGGATCAGGTTATGGATTCTATTGAGTTTAATAATATTTTTGTTATTTAATTATATAAAAAAAAATTAAAAAAAAATAAAAATCAATCAAATATTAAAAAAAAACAGTAAAAAAATCAAAGTAAAAAAAAAAACCAACCCAAGCTCAAGGGCTTGGGTGAACTAGCATGTCTAGACCTCAAGGATAGCCCGAGAGCATGGTTATGGGGCGAGCCCACTCATTCGAGCTATTTTTATTTTTTTCTACCTTTTTATTATTGAAAAAAAAAACATCCCAAAATTTGACCACCAATGTAGAGGCTAGAAAATTAGGGGTGTGGTTTTTTAGGTTGAAAATAAAAACACCTCAAAATATCATAAAAATCAATATAAATTGCCTAACAACCCCAAAACAACTCAAAATGACTCGATAAAATGAAAATCAACAAAAATCAAAAAATCAAAATCAAACTCGATCTGCCATCCTCAACATGTTTAGAGAAAAAACAACTATCATCGAACTCTTGTCATTGAATAGAACTTTTTGATAAAAGCTTGACTATTTTGGTTGTCAAACCAACTAAGAAGTTACACAGAATTTCGCAAAGATATACTTTTGACACACAAGTGGAGTATGAAGAGAATTTTTAAGGAGAATTGTTCACTGGAGAGTTTGAGAGCCTGCAAATTTCTAAGGGGAGTTCCTGGGTTAACTGTTAGCAACTAGATATTCCAGTTAGGATGACAATAGTTTGAAAATCATCACGTGTTTTGACAAGCTACTGCGGTAGAAAACAAAACAGAGTGTTTATCTTAACAACTAAGGTAATATAGTTACAAAAGATTTGTAACAAGAAATACTTCTCTTATAATTTTCTAAACCAGTGAAAATTGTTTATTTTGAGTTTGGCCGCTCTAAAGAGTTTTTTTAATCTTTTGAAAATTCATTCAAAAGTTTTTTTCTTGATAACTAAATAACTTATTTATTTAAGTTTGGTTAGTAATTAATATTTGAAAAGTGATAGCATATTATTTGTTAATATACAGAGAATAAAAACGAGACTGTCCCTTCGCATGAGACATGAAGTCAAGCAACTTGACTGAATGAATTATGTTTCTTTCTTTAAATGCGTAGATATTATGAATTCCGTGGTGCCTTTCTTTTCAAATGCAATAAAAAAAAATATCGATGATGGCCAAAAATTATATGACGAAATGTGATTTGTATTTATGGAATTATGGATAACATTATTGTAATTATAGATTATAAATGACAATTTATTATTTTAAGACTTTTTAGTCATTAAAATAAATATAATAGTAAACCTGTAAATAATAATAAAAATATTAATAAAATATAATTTTTTTTAGGAAATACTAATTGTTAATGCGCGTATAAAACTTAAAAAATAAAATGTAATTTTTCAAATTACCAAAAAAAAAAAAAGCAAGATCAAACTTTAATAAATTTTTTTTTTTGTTAATATAAATGTCCAAATCAACTTGCTTGAGTACATTTCAATTTCTCAATTAATTTTATATGCCGAAACCTTAATAGGTTTTTTATAGAAAGAATCATGTTCGTTATGGATTCCTGGCTGTAGCGACAAAAGATAAGGAATCATTCGTTTTCGTACCAAGTTTACCATGTCTACTGTCTAGTCCCGATTCCAACTCACCACTAAAGCCATTAGTATAAGCAAATTTGTTTCATCTGATCGATTCAATATTTTATAAAAAATTATATAATTAGAATAAAAATAATTATTAAGTGGTTCATGAGCTTACCTAATTAGATCCTTTTCTTAATCAATTCTTGGATTGGATTTGACAACCATGCACGTATTTGAGGTTTATGAGCGGTTGATGAATATGCTTCTAGATGACCTCTCAGGCTTTGAAGAATTTGCCATCCATTTCGAGTTTAAAAGCATTAGACAACCATCTGGTAATGTTTCTACTTACTTTTACATTTTGACTTCGATTCCCTTTTCTTTTTTTTCTTGTTCTTGTTTCATTAGAAATTTAATCACATCATTTTATTTTTAAAAAAAAATATTAAACAATATTATTTTAAAATAAACTTAGATTAACTCACTTAGGGGAGGTTAGATCCTGAGTCTTGAGCCAGGTATAACCGTGTTAAAATCAATAATAATATTCTTATTTGTTAGGGACAGCTCTTGTAACTATTGCTATTTAAAAACAAAATAATCATTATTCTAAAAAATCAGTAAAAAGATATTTTAGATAATGGTTTGAGATTATATAATTCCAAAATCTATTTTTAAAAAAAGCTAACATCAAGTATGATTTTAATTATATAATTCAATGTAACCTTTTTTTTTTTGTTTGGTTATACTATAATCAGTAATGTACTTCAAATTTATATATTTAAAATACTTAATTTAATGAAACTGACTAAAAATTATGTAACTTCAAAGTTAAACCATAGTACAAAAATTTAGGAATCTATAGTTTTTAGTTACACTCGGATATAAAATTCCAAATTCCTTGCAATTGGTTCATTTTATAGGATGCCTTCCCTTCACAGCATAAATAATTTAGTTTCTTAGATTGCATTTCATTAGTATCACAAGATAAAAGAGATAAATACAGGAGAGAAAAAAAATTATTTGGGAAATAAAAATAAATCTATTTCTGGAATTGTTTGAGATATATACAAGAAAACCTATCTTCTCTGTTCCAATCATTTCCATCTCTTTAATCTCGAATCAGTAACGAACACTGTCTAAATAGACAATAAAGCAGTGCCGCATTGCTTCTGCTTGTACCATCACACACCAGTGGATCACCCCTAGACAGTCAGTTTCAGAAATAAATAAGAAAAACCCGTAAAGCAAACAGGCTGCACTACTCAAGAAACATACGCAAACAAGCAAGGAAAAACAGAATTTTCCACAAGATTAATAACTTATATTTTAAATTAGAATCCTGCCTCAAAAAAGATGAACATAAACGAACATAATAGAAATACCTGGTAGGATGATGAATCCGAAACGTAACACCTCTCTTCAATCGCTTAATAAACCAGAGTTCCTGCTCCTCGACTCCAAGCCCGCAGACTAGGTTAATGACAGAAAAAGGGCTTCCTCCTGCCAAAAGGAGCACCTTTTGGTGCCCTTTATGTATCTTCACCTTGTTTTGTTGTCTTGCAAATGGTTACATATGAAATACATTCTAGTAAGGCCAAACGAATCTCTTACAATTCAGTCACCAATAGTCAGCACAAGAGCATTTTCCATCTTCAAAACGATGGAACCGGTTGTTATCCCTCACAATGATTACTCTCCCAGAGAGTTTGGAAATAAACTTGATTGCATTATGACAATCACCGCAAACTCGCAAGTTCTTCATAATCCTGATTGGCCTGCCAAGTGGGATGGAAATGAGCCCAAATGCAATGGCCAGTCTTTCACTATGGTACCTAATGGTCTGGTTTTTCTCTTCACTACCCACCTCTCGCAGCACAAAACTTGTGTCTGCAACATAACCAGCTCTCTCCATTTCCTCTCCCAACTCCTCCAATTTCTGGTAAATTTCTTTCATTCTGACATGAAACCTATCCCCTGCTGCAAATTTGTGAACTCTATTTCCCTCCTCGATCCAACTCAGTCCAGTTTCCTTCTTCACCCCTCGGTCCCTAAGCATCTTTCTAGCTTTGGCTGCATCCTCATACCTTCCAGCAGCTGCATAAGCATTTGATAACATCACATGCAAACCTGAACTTACAGCACCCAACTCAAAGACTTTATCAGCTGCAAAGGCTGCCAAGTCAGTGTTCCCATGAATGCGACACCCTGTTATGAAAGCTCCCCACACAGATTCTGTTGGTTCTGTAGGCATTCCCTTGATAACCGAAAGTGCTTCCTGCAATTTTCCAGCACGGCCAAGTAAGTCCACCATAGAAGCATAATGTTGGGTCCCTGGCTCAATCTCATACTTCTTCATGAGTGCAAAATATTTCTTTCCTTCTTCAACTAACCCTGCATGACTACAAGCGTAAAGCACACATAAAAAGGTAATAAAATTTGGTCTCATTCCAGCATTTTCCATCTTCTTAAACAAATCAAATGCTTCCTTCGTATGTGCATGTTGAGCACAAGCGATCAGCATAGCATTCCACATCCCAAGATTCTTAATAGGCACCTCATCAAAAACCCTATAAGCTCCTTCAATAAGACCACACTTCGAATACAAGGAAATCAAAGAACTACCTACAAAACCCGACAAATCGTAACTCGTTTTGAAACACAACCCATGTATTTGCTTCCCAAGTTCAAGCAATGTAGCACTACCACACACCCTAATTACACTTGAAAGCGTAAAATCATTCACATCTAAACCTTCTAATAAAGCCTCTTTAAACAACTTCATAGCCTCCTCATGTTCACCCAATTGAGTATACCCATAAATCATCCCACTCCAAGAAACTACATTCCTCTGCGGCATTTCATCAAACACATTCCTCGCTTCCTTAATATCCCCACACTTGGCATACATATCAACCAAAGAACTCCCAACAAACACATCCACATCATACCCAGTTTTAATAACCAGACAATGCACAGATTTCCCAACATCACATCTCCCCAAAATCGCACACGCTTTAGTAGCACTGGGAAAGATATGATCATCAGGGCATAGATTTTCGCCAATCATCCGACAAAAGTACTGAATGGCAAGCACCGGTTCCTCATTCTGTGCAAATGAGGATATAACAGAGCTCCAAGTAGTCGATGATTTTCTTTCACTCTCTTCGAAAACTTGGCTGGAAAGAAGGGGCAGCTGTGTCTTCGAATAAAAGTTGATAAGGTAATGGCAAACGAGAGGGATTACTTGTAGGCCAGATTTTATTATGTGGGCATGAATTTGTTGGCCCTTTAAAAGAGACCTTGAGCGTGTTTGTGACAAAAGGAGGTCACATATGTGCCCATACTTCTTTTCAGAACAAAATCGGTTTGGTGGATTTTGTGGGGTTATGGTGCCTTCTTGAGACAAAGATTGGGTTTTTATTATTGGATTTTGGTGCTGGGATTTTGTTAAGATATTTTGTAAGGGCACATACAGTGGTCTTTTAGGGCCATGCTGAAGCATCGGAGAGGGAGGGAGGGAGGGAGGGAGGTTCGTTACTCTGCCCCTGGGTTTCAAACTTGGTTTTTGTAAGTTTATATGGTTGTCAGGTGCAGGTTGGCGGGAGAGAGGACAGCAACATGAAGGGAATGATATGAGAGTCGGATCAGGGCTTCGATCTTAATCTTACCGATGTCCATTCTAATATGCGGTTTGGGCTGAAATTTAGTTTTGTTTACTCCTCAAAATGTTACAGAGTCGAAAATGCATCCTCGTAACTTTGGACTTGAGCCTATCTTTGTCAACGCTTTCTTTTCCTATATAGTCAATTGATAAACATGTTAATCCACGTATTAAAAAATAAATAAATTTTATTGATTTTATTTTATATATTATCTCTATTCTAATCACATTTATTTTATTTCTTCAAATATCTTTAAAAAAAATAGATAAATATTTTTTAAAAAATAGTTTTAATATTAAATTTCTTCTTTTTTGTAATTGTAAATAAAAGGGGTTGACATCTAATTTATTTTTGTTCTATTTTTAGAAATTAAATTCTATTTTAGATTTAATTTTTTGATTTCAAACATTAAATTTCATTAAAATCTCTTAATTAAATTTAATTTAGAGGGTTACACTATTAATAAAATCATTTTTAAAAATTATTTTGAAGTTTATGACATCATATTGAAGCATTGAAGTCTATTGAATCTTTAAAAGCATGAACTTTGTGCGCGCGTGTGAGATGGTGGTGGTGGTGAATAAATTTATATTTCTTTGATACTCTAGGTAGAGTTATTTATTTCCAACTGTTCTCATTAAAGTTATGGGTGATGGTATACAAATCTTAAGAAAATAAAGTTTAGACCACGGCCCAAAAAACAACATCGTCGTCGCTTGGGCTCTAGCTTAAAAGGCTACAGCCGGCCTGGCCCGAATAGATCCCCCTCTATTAATACCATGTTTAAGATCATCTACAATAAAATATACTATTTTAAAAAAGTAAATTGATAAAATAATATTTTGAATAGTATAAATATAAGTTTTTTTATAATATATATTCTAATATAAAAAATTCATTTGAAAAACAAATTGTATTAGAATGAAATAAATAAATGTTTTATTTTTTTTAATGATTTTGATGTTTTTTTTTTTTACATTGCTACATTTAATTGGTTTATTCTTTTGTTGGTCTCACTTTCTTAGTTTTTTTTTTAAGAGATATATAAGAATAATATTTGTGAGAGAGAAAAGGTATTTTAGTATTTTGTTTAGCTTCCTTCTTAAAGCATGAAAAACAAGCAAATAAAAGCTAAAATATTACTTTTTTATTTTTTATTATCCATTTAACTCCTGCGTTGGAGTTACTCTAATACACACACTAAACTTAAGGAGTCAAAACATGGAACTGCACATGGCCATTGTAGTTTTGGCATGTTAAGCCTTTTTTTATTTATTTATATTATTAAAATTATAAAAACTTATTAAATTCAATCAAATTAATTACCGGAGTCTTGTTTTTTTAAAAATACTTGCATCACCTTAATCTTTTTTTACAATGAAAAAAATTAGGATTGGCCCACGGAGTATCACTTATCTAGTACTTTCTATTTCCAATCTAGTCCAGCTTTAAGTAATAAATAATTTCAATATTTGATATGCTGATATTAAAAATAAAATAAAATAAAATAATTTTTTTGATATATTTTTAAATAAAAAAAATATTTTAAAAAACACCCTACATCGCAATCGCAAACTTCCCCTGAACTCTACTTCTATCTAGATTATGTTTGTTATTCAAACTTTATTCAAACCATCATCTAATCTTCCACCTACTAAACCTCCAACCAACTTTTCATTATATTTTTTTCGTTTATGAAAAGCTACCACTGCCTTTGTCGTTAACAATAAGCCATTTATCTTGAGACAAATCCAACCCAAAATCACGACTCCCACCAACAAAATCAGCTCAAAATTGATTCATTTCAACTATCTCTCTACCCCTCCGCTAGCGAATCATATACCAATTTTCTTCGACTTGTTTTAACTTTTAAGAGGTTGATGAGTTAATTATGAGTATACAGCAATAAACTTTAGAGATGAAATGTTGTTTTTGATACAAGATCATTGTTGAAGAAAAAAAAACATTTTACAAGAATATGAAGGAATAATTAATTAGAAAAAAAATATTTTGCAATCCATTTTAAACCAAAAACACCCTAGAAACATCATTAAATCAATCTCTCAGGTCAGAACTTCCTATATTGATCCAAAAACACTAAATTAAATCAGCTAAAAAATTTATCTTTCAATCCCGGTCTATTTTTTCTAGCAATACAAAAGCCAAAAATCATCATGATCGAACTTATTTTATAAAATGGGATTTTTCGACATCAAATTTGATCATTTTGACTGCTGCAATCATGACAATCAATTACTTTCTTTTTCCTTCTGGTTTTCAGGTGAGTTTCTCTTTTATATTTTTAACTCAGAGACTGAAATGCAACGAAAATAAACTTTGAGATTAGAATGAAAATTGTTACTGTCTTTAGGGCCCCGTTTGTTTGCGGGAAAGTGAATTCCTTTGGGAAAATGAATTCCGGGGAAAGTGAATTCCTGGAAAGTGAATTCCGAGAAAGTATTTTTCGATGTTTGGTAGTGTTATGGAAAATAAACTGGAAAACACTTTCCAGTGTTTTGTTATATTATGGAAAATGAACTAGAAAATAATTTATTAATGAATTAATTTTTTTTCAAGTTTATATAATATATATAAAATATTTAATCACTTACAATAAAAAAAATAAAATCTAAAAAGTATAATGATGAATTTTTTTTTATTATATCCTATATTTATACATAAGCTTATGAAATATTTCTACAAAAAGCCTATTAATATATTTTTTTTAATTTTAAAAGTTTAAAATAAGTTTTTTTTTCATACTAAGAAAACCAAATTAGTTTATGCTAAGAGTTATATATTTGAGTTTTTTTTTTTTTTTGTATGAAGAATTTTTATTATATTTTCTCCTTCTATTGAACTGTGACCCTTTCATCTCATCTGGTTGAATATATATCTTTAATTATAGCAACCCTTGACATAATATGATAAAAGAAGAAGATGAAGAAGAAGACAAAAATATGTTCTGATTGAAGAGGTGACCTTCTGTGATAAATTATTGGAAAAGGATTGGATTCCATTGAAATATATGCCAACTCTTTTACGAGCTCAAATCTTACGATGATGATGCCATACAGTGATGTTGCGGTGGCCGAGAATGTATAGCACGGAAGGAAAGTGTTTTCCTTTCTTTAACAGAAGTAAAACACTTTCCTTTTGTAACGTTATTTTTTATAATTTGATTGAAATTCAGTTTTTTTTAATTATTTTTTTATATTGTTGCCAAACATGAAAAAACATAGAAAATGAATTCTATAAATTCACTTTTCTGCAATCAAACACGCCCCAGGTTAGCCATATATTTTCTATGTTTTTTTATTTTAGCCCTCTACCTTTTAATTTGGCATATATACTGTAATTTGAAGTCTAATTTTATCTAATTAGGTTATAGAAGGATGTAATTGAAAAAAAAATTAAAATAAAATTAAGATAATTCACTCTTCATAATAAAAAAATAAAAATGAACTGAACATATATTATTTAGTTGTTTTTGTTAACAAGGAGAGATGAATACTATGTGTTACTGTGTTTTTCATTTCTTAAAAAAAAAGGGATCTTAAAAACTGATTTTTTAGTATTTACAAGAGAAATGAGGAGATGATAATAAAGGTTAGATTAATAAATTTATGCTAAAGAGGTGTAAGGAAGTACAAAAGCAATTGAACTCTATTGAAAAAAAAGGTGGACTTATTAAGAAAAAAAATATTGTGGAATTGATTAGTTTTTTGTTCTTATTAAAATAAATTTAATTTATTTTCTTTTTTTTTTTAATTTTTAACAACACCCCTATTGTTTATTGTATTTTATTCCATTGTGTATTTAATTATTTTTGAAGTTCCTCCTAATGAGAAATGTGCTGGGGACACCTGTTTTATGGGTGCAAACTTGATTGCAGACAATTGAAAGTCAACCGGGCTGATAAGAAAAAAACTAATCAACTAAGTTAAGAGAGTAACATTTTATTTTCTCCTTATAAAGGGTTTTTCTTCTTCTTTTGTTTGGAAGAGAAATATGCTCATCCATGAGTAGATGAGTAGAGGTGAGTAAAAAACCCTAAAAAACCGAGTAAACTGAGAAAACCTAGAAAAAAATAACTAAAAAAACCCAACTGTGAAAAAAATCGATTAAAATTTTGAAAAGACCGACCGGTTTGGTTTCGGTTTTATAAGTTTGAAACCGAAAAAACCGAACTGAAACCATACCGAAAAAAACCAGAAAAAACCAAGTCAAACCGAAAAAACCGAAAAAACCGGTTTGAATCGGTTTTTGTCAAAAAACCGGACTGACCCAAACAAAAACCAGTCGGTTTGAACCGGTTTCAGTTCGGTTTTTTTTTAAATTCGGTTTGATAATTTTTTTAAATAAAAACCAAACCAAATAAAAAATGATCACCCCTAATTCATGTCAAGGAACCTATGTTTTGAGCCATCATCTGTTTTCAGGGAGTGTTTAAATTGTTTTTTAATATACCTTTCAAGTTAATTTTTGTTTAAGAAATATTAAATTAATATTTTTTTAATAATTTTGATGTCCCAACATAACAAATAAAAAAAATTAAAATACTTTTAATTAAAAAATACTTTTATAAAAACACTCTACACCACGTTATTAAATACATATATAATTTGACAATACCATTTGTCCCAACAGAGACCATAATTTTACGAAAAAGTACGGAGAATTACTTGAAAGTTGAAATAAATTAGAACAGTACAAGAGGTACTATTCATGAATTATTTTTCTTTGCTATGGATGTTAAATTTTATCTTTATAATTGGAGGGTAATATCAACTTAACATAAATTTTACAAAAGTAAATTTTAATTAGGCCTAGTTAAATATAACCTAAAGTATTTCTTTTTCTCTCACTTCCTTTTGTCTCAAAATACATATTAAATCATCTTTATTTCTCTTCACCGATCATTAATAATAATTTAATTATTTTTTTCTATTTTCACTGATACTTAACTCTTCAATTTATTAACACACAAAACATCCTTAAATATCAGTATTTACATCCTAAAAAACTGCTCTTATTTTCACTACTCATGATGTAATAATTCACCTTTTATTTTTTAATCCCGTACCGAATTTCACCTAAAGTTTAATATTCCAATGCTCCTGTGACACCAAAAACCACTGGCTCCGCCTAGGCCCCGCCCCCAGGAAGCTAACCCCTCCAATGGGCACGAAGAAGGTGTACAACTTATCTGGTTAAAAACTTGTCACGGCGGCCACTTGTGTTTCTTTATAGTCTCATCACACTGTCTCCTAGCTGAAAAAGTCAAATGTCATTTAATATTTAAATGCATAAACCTTATCGTAAACCTAAAAGCATAAAGTTCCCTTTCATTTACAATTTTATTTCATCGAAGGAATTTTTTCTGTCAGGCTCAATTGTGGGATTTAGTCCCCTTTAACCATAGTTTTGAAATCCGTTCCGGTCTGGTGGGTCAACCTGGAACCCGGCTGATCCGAGGCTGGAACCGAGTCGGGTTGAAGAAAAGTAAGGAAAGGAAAAACTTCGTGTAACCTGGCTGATCCAATGGGTTGACCCGGCAAGACCTGGTTGCAAACCCGTTGACTTTCTTTTACTAAAACAACATCGTTTTGATTTTTTTAAAAAAAAACTGATCCAGCCAACCTGGTGGCCCGGTCCAAGACCCGGAGCCACCGGACAGGGTCTTAAAACCATGCCTGAAACCCATTGTGACCCAAATAATTAATTCTCCTTGTAAATTAATATGGTCTCTCTCCTCTCCTCTCACACACACACACGTCTATATATATATATATATATATATATATATATATATATATATATATATAAAATTCAGTTTTTCGCTGCCTCGATTTCGCGCCAGATAGTAGATGAAAACGCATTTTCTACAAATATTGACGTCTTGATGCCAATTGTTGTCACACTATCCTACAAATAAATTCAATTTTTATAAAGATATTTTGAGCAATCGTGTTCTAGCATTGTTAATTGAGCCAAGCATAACATGTATATATGTCAGTGTGCGAGTAAAATATTCATAGTTCATGCAACATGTTAATGAGCATGCAATTCTTTTCTAATCTTTAAGAATTTAAAATTTATTGATGCATTCTCAAACTAACTTTCAGGAATTTAACTAATTATATTATATTTTAGACACTCCATGTTTATTTCATAAATTATTTTTGGGTTACTCCCCAAAGTTTAATATTTTTTACAAAAGCAGAGGAGGATTCTAAATATATAGAAAAAAAATCAAGTTGAATTTTTTTTTTGACAAATTAAGAGCCTAATCATACTCCTTTGTACAAAAACAGGATAAACAATGCAAATTTCAGGTTAAATTAAATGATTTTTGAATGAATCTATATAAAAATTAAGCTCATAGACATAATTAGACTTTTAATAAGTCAAATTGATCTAATCATGGGTCAAATTAAGAATTTAATTATGTTTAAGAATTAATTTGGGTCCAATTAAAGGATTTAATTAGATGCAAGGACTTAATTATACTTTAAATGGGCCAACTTAATTTTATTAGGAGTTTAATTGGTAAAACATTAAGTTTGAGAGCCTAATTTGAGCTTAATTGAGAAGATTGAAATTTTACAAGACCAAATTTAATTCTTACAAGGTCAATTGGTTCAAAACAGGGGTAAAATCACAAGAAAATTAAAGTTTTAGGGTCAATTAAGGGCTAAATTGAAGAAATTCATAGTTAGGAACCTTTATGTAAAAGGCGCCGCACTATAGGGATAAAATTGGATGAAATCAAAGGTGAAATTGAAGAAAATTGAAAGTTTAATGGTCAATTTAGTGTTAATTTGCATAAATTCAAGATCAAAGACAAAAATAAGAAAGGCGTTGAAATCTGAGGCTGGAATTAAGTTTGTCAGGTGCAAAATTGCATAAAATTAAAAGTTTGAAATTAATCAGGGGTGAAATTGAGAAAAATTATAAATTGAATGACTAAAATGAACTAAACAGTGCCATTTTGGTTAGTGTTCATCTTTTTCTTCAATTTTCATTGAAAGGACTGCTCAATGGGCTATTTTTTAGGGGCATTTAATGCTTTATCTCGCCACTAAATTTGACAAACCTTGCACGAAAATGATCACCCGACGTTTGACTACACCTCAATATGGTCCTTTCTAACCGATTGACACTACAACGGTATGATGCCGACCCAAAGAGACCAACTCAAGCAACTTTTAATTGTCAAAATTGACAGTTTATTATACACACTTTGAGCCAATGGTTAGGATCCTTCGGGGCTGAATCAAGGGCTAAGATTTGGCACCGTTAAAGACAAAATATCCCTCTTCCACCCCCTATAAATCATCTTTTCCCTGGTTCTCTTTTGCCAATTTTATTCTTTCCCTCTCTCTCTGCCTCTTCAGCCAATCCACCACCAGCATATCCACCACGAGCTGTCAGCACGACCACCACTAGGCCACCCTTGTGTCAAGAATAACCTCTGTAAATTTCATCTCTCCACCACAAATCCCTTATCCCTCCTGTTTCTGCACCATCAAACCCTCTACTAACATCGCCTCCAGCTTTGCGTCGATGTTTCAACACGATCAGCCATCACCGTTACACCAGGTAGCCTACTCCCCTTCCTCCTCCTCCTCATATTCCTCCTCCTCCTTTTCTTCTTCTTCCCCGATTCACCTAGTCACTGCATGCAATTCTACATGAAGTGAAAATAATTAATGTGGTCGTTGGGCTGGGCCAACAACCATGTGGGCTGGACCCGTTTCGGCCCAGCCCAAACCTAAAAAAGGAGGAGGGTTTGTTGGGCCGCCAGTTGGCCCAACCCGATTGAGTTGGATTGGACTTGTTTCAGCTCGACCCATATGGCTAGGCTGAGTCCAGCCCACCCTAAAAAAAGAGGTCGAATCTGTTGGGCCGCTGTCTGCCTAACTCGACCTGGCAGGGCCTGGCCCAACCCAATATATTAAATAATAATATAATAATTCAATAATATTAAAAAAAAAACTTTAAATTTTTCAAAGGGCATTTTAAAATATTTGTGGGTTCCTCGTGTGTTTTTCCAATAATTTTTTTTAATATCGGGTTATAGACGTACACTATAAGATACAGATCTTATATTAAGAATACCTGGTTTCCTCCAAAATTTCAAAAAAAAATTCAAAAAACCAAAATGTTTTGTTTTCGTGCACATAGTCAAATCCTAAAAGTTTTCCAAGCATATTTTCTAGAAAATAAAAATTACAACATTTTCATCATGCTTTCTTAAAAAAAAAGATATCATAACCAGTTGATGTTTATCCACTAAGGTTTGACTAAAATATCAAAAATCTTTCACAAAATTATTTTGTTCATTTTATATTTAAAGTGTTAGGGTTTAGTTGTAGACTTTAAAAATATATTAAATTAATTTTTTGAGATTTTTTTTACATCTCAAATAGCACTAAAATTTAATATATTTTTTTAAATAAATATATTTTAAAACATATCTAAACATAATTAAAAATACAGTTCGAAATACACTTTACCTACCTTAAACCACCACTATAAATACAAACATTCAAGTACCCTTCCATATCCTTATCATCAAATTAGTGATATCATCTCCCCTTTGAACTAAACAATCATTACACAAATAATAAATAACTCTCTCTCTCTCTCTCTCTCTCTCTGAAACCAACCTATTTTGGGTCTTGACCAAAAAAAAGAAAAGCTCAACGACCAGTCAATCGATCTAACTATGCTGCAGTTGTTCTTCGCGGTGGCCTTCTCGGCGGTGCCTTTGACTCTCTACGTTCCGCCCATTCGATCTCTAAACTTATTCGTGGAGACCATGGAGGATGTATTACGCCAGACATCCTTGTACACCGTCAGGGCTTATCCTAGGATTCGTCTTGTGTTTTCTCGTTTCTTTCGCAATCTCTTTAACTTGTCCAGGTAGACTTCGTCTCCGCTCCTTTCACCGTATAATCACTCCCCACCTCACAATTTGTTGCAGCTACCATAGTCTTTTTCTTTTTCTAGTTTTTCTTCTTTTTTTCTTTAATCAGTTTTGTTGTTGATGCTGTTGAGTTTGATACTGGAAATCAGGATTTTCTGTGGATGGGAAATAAATTAAATATGGTTATATATACTTCGTAATACTTTCGTTTCTCGTTTGCCCATAGAGTTTTGGAACCTGGGAACGTATTTTGTTGCAAGCAATCTTAAATCTTAATTTGATTATATAAATTGTTTTTTCCCCCTCTTAATTAAAAGTCTGAATTGTATTTTGTTAATTTTTGTCTAGTTTCTGGAATGGTTTGTTCATACCTGGCCTCAGTAATTAGATTTTTATTACGCATTTATGATTGATTAATTGGGATTTATCATTAATAAATCCGGAATTGCATTTCCTTTTTTTTTTTTTTGTATAAAACCTTAGGTGCGAAAATAAGTATTCATAAACCTATTCACATGTATCGAAGTAGTTCCAACTCTCCATGATGTATCTAACTAATTGTTAAAAAAAGGAAAAGATCTCTTTTTTAGATAAATGATAAATTCCCATAATAAAAATAAATGAGAGATTTGAGAATGGGACACGGAGAACTTTGAGATTTTGGGAAAATACAGTGGGTGCAGGAATTGATGGGCTAGCGACTGACAATTTTCGACCTTTTTTTGTACTGGAGTTTTATGACACTTTGAATTATTTTTTTTTAATTTAATGAATCATGTAAAAAATAAATTAAAAAATATTATTCTAATATATTTTTAAATAAATTTTTTTTTAAAAAAAATTATAATTAAAACAGAAAAAATTGATGATTAAAACCTTGCAGTGTTACAAACGGTATCTTAATTCGGTCCAAGAGGACAGGTGGGGCTGAAAGGGAAATTGCAGCATTCATGTGCTAGGAAACAAGCATCAATAAAAGAAAGAATATCGTTAACTTCAGGGCACGTGGGATTAATCGAGGTGTGCGCAAGCTGGCCCGGACATTCACAATAATCTAAAAAAAAGAAAAAAAGAATATAAATCATATATTTGGCACTTTTTGGATGCCTTATGTAGTGGTTGGAAAGCAGGGAGGAATATTGCCTGTTTACTGTGAGGCATGTAGTTGGATTTTGTGGCCTCGTATTCTGGGATTTGATCAATCAAAGAGATCCCTTTATGCAAACGAAATGCATGTATTGCAACCTTTAAAGTTCAAAGGGATTATGAGGTCAAGGAGGATGAAGATTTCATGATCATTCGAGCATGTTTGTAAGAGTGTGTTTGGTACTGCGGTTGCTGTTGTGGTTGTAGTTTTAAAAAAGTTGTTTTATAAAAAGAACTTTTAGTTGAGGTTGATTTGGAAAAATATATGTTTGGTTAAAACTGTGGTTGAAATTGAGGTTGAATAAAAAGTTATTTAATGTGTTTGGTTAAAAAACTACTTTTTAAATTGAGGTTATAAAATAATTTAAAAATATTTTTAATTTAAATATTGTAGATTTAACTACTATTATTACATCATGAAATAAATAATATTGATATCAAATATTTTTTATTATTCAATTAAACTATATGCAATGTCATCACATACGAAATCTACCCAACAATGACTATATTTTTCATGGTTTCTTAAGCACGCAACAACAAAAACTGAATTTTCTGTTACGTCATCAAGCGATATTCTTCTAATTTTTTGAATAAAACACAATTAAAATAAAAATAAAAACTGAATTTTTTTTAACTGAGTCGGACCCGGCAAAAACATAATTAGAATTGCGATCAAATTCTACAAATGCTACGTCATTATGCGATATCCTTCTAATTTATGTAGTGTTATTAAATAATATCAAATACTAGTTTTTCGAGTAAAACTCAATTTTTTTTAAAAAAAATTCCAATTTCATTACGTACAAAATTCATTCGATAAGAACTATAGTTTTCATGATTTTTTGAGCATGCAATAAAATTAGATAAAATATTATCAGGAATAAAATTAGAATTACAGTACGAGTAAATTTAATTCATCTTAAACTATTTTTTTAACAAAAAAAAATATTATTCACATTCATATGAATAGTATGAGTAAAATTAATTAATTGGACTGATTTTTTTTCTTAAAAAAAAAACCTAAACTTTTAACAGTGTAGCACACTGGTTTTTCAAAATTAAAAAAAATTAAAAAAAAAAAAAAAAACGCTGCTTCTCACTTTATAGTGAATAGCTACAGTGGAGCATGGCTCCACTGTTAGATGAGAAGCAGCAAAATGCTGCTTCTCATGAAACTCCGGTTTCATGTGGGTCCTACCCACCAAAAGCAATTTTTTTTGGGTTACCAAACGTTAATTAACGTGGCTGCGGGTGAACCTCGCCCGCAGCCACGTTCCCAAACAGTCACTAAGTGCAGTTGTGGTTGCTTTTTAAAGTATTTTTTTAGTGCTGAAATGTATTAAAATAATATATTTTTTAATTTTTAAAAAATTATTGTTGAGATCAGCGCATTAAAACGATTCAAAACACCAAAAAAATATTAATTTTTTTTAAAAAAATAAAAATTTAATATTTTTAGAAATGCAGGTACAACCCGTTATATATAAAAGGATTAACTTAGTTTAACTTGTTAAAAGCTCAAACTGCTCCAGTTAAACAATCCCAAAAAAAATAAAAATAAAAAAGTAAGCGTTTTCTGCAAGCGATTGTGATTCCAATATGAGGGCATTCTTCTTAATTCTGGCTGGCATGATGATTTTCTGCTCGACAGAAAATTCTCAAATGGAACGTTTCAACGTGACGGTAACAATGATGGTCCATACCTAATTTCAACTTCCAGAACGGTTGTTGGTGATATCAATTTGAGGTCTTGTTTCTCCAAACATGCCCACTGAACTTTCAAAGCCAAACTGGTAGCTGCTTTTTTATTTCCTGTGGATTTCTGCCGCCGCGAGGATGGTTAGATGCTAAACACTTCTGTTCACCAAGTTAATATAAATGTATGATCCATGGATGACAATGGATATCGTGGTTTGGAAAATAAAGAAAAGAATATTTGCCTTTTAATTAATTATATTGAATTAGGAGACGTACTAGCCATATATAAGATTTTCTATGAGTAGAAAAGTAAAAGGCATGAGTGTTATATTAATGGATGGATTATGCAAAAAAAAAAAATTAATTTTTTAATTTGATTTTTAATTTTTTTTATATAATTGCATTTTCCCTCCAAAATTCAAGTCAGTTGAATAAAATTTATTGGATAAGAATGAAATTGAAAGATAAAAGACTGAAATTTTTTTTTTTTAATTATCAGTTTTTAAAAACTTATATAAAAGATCAATATAAAAGTGAGTACTTTTAATGTATTGCTCCACCATGTATATAAAATGGAGACTCCCATTAGGGTAACTTCTTCCATGGAAATGGAGCTCAATTGAACTAGGTCAACTACCTCTAATTTGACAAAATTGGATGGCTATTTTACCTCAAACGCAAACTTGAGAATATTTATTAAGTTATTTCTTAACAATATATTTGACTTTAGTATATAATAAAAACTCAAGGGGAAGAAAAATTTACTGTGCATGTAGACATATTTCACTATTCACTTTAATTGTGTAATTACATTTTTGTCCTTCAAAGAAAACCAATTGCCTTTATGTTGGAGGTATTTTAGTCTTTTCACGTGGTTTATTACTCATTAAAGAATTTACTAGTAGTATAAGTCTTTTTTTTACACAGCAAAATAACCAAATTACTCTCAAAGTTAGAATTTCTAAAACAGGCTAAGAGCGATATTTTTGTCTTTTCATTTTAAAAATATAGTGAAATGATAGGTTTACTCTTGAAATAAAAAAAAAATATTACGCCATGTGCACATGGGCCTTTTAGTCTTTTCACTTTGGCTTTGGTGATTATCAAGTTCACCTAGGGGCTTTGGGTCTTTTAAAAAGAATAAAATATTAATTAAATTGAAAAAATTGTTGGCACATATGAGGTATCCATGCACTTTGAGAGGCGCGTGCGACGCCTTCCGGTGGTATAAAATGCCCCACCATTGTGTCATTGAAAGCACTGCCACGTCCTCTTTCTCCCAAGACATAATGTGGCGGCTATGGTGGGGTGATTTATCACTAATCAACCCTTCTTCTTTTTTTCCCTAATCTTTTATATCTCCTCCCCTAAAAATTTTAGGTTGGTCATTGATATTTTAGCTTTAATCCTTTTTTTTTATTTTTTATTTTTGTTTTTGGCCCTTTTATAGATGCCTTATTTGATTTCAATTTAGTCCTTCAATTCTAATTTGTTATATATTATTTTTTATAATTTGGTCTTTGTTATTTTGATTTATATTTTTTTCCTTAGTCATTTTGTAAAAGTTTTATAGGTTTTCAATTTCATAATTCAATCCAAGTTTACGGTGTATTATTTTGTTCAATTTGATCCTCATTCATATGAATTTTATTTTTTTATCATTTTGTTAAAGTTATTTTTCTTTTCGATTTAACCATCCAATTGAAAATTTATAGTTGTCCTCTAATTTATTTTTTATTTCGATTTCCACCCTGATTCTTCTAATTACTATTTTTTTTATTTTAGATCATTTTGTATAATTGATTTTATATATATATATATAATTTCATCATTCAATATTTGATTTGATGGGAATTGAGCTTTGCTGTTTTTTCATGTATACTATTTCTAATAACCTGGGTCACAGGTCTGAAAAATTAACGTGGATCAACATTCTTTTGTTTGGCTTATTTTCTTTTATGATTTCATTGTTTTGTGGTTTTTTTTAGTTTTTTATCAGGTTATCCCGATCTATTATCTTAGTTTGACCTTGACATTTTTTTATCTTTTTTTTTATCCAACATCTTATTTTCAAGGGTTTTTTTTAGGTTATCGTGATTTTTTTTAAATGTCTATTTATTATTATTATCTATTTTTTTATATCATTTAATTAAATTAAAACCAACTTGTTAAACGTGATGAGGCTATAAACCAAATCATTGTTTTTTCTTTTGGTTTTTTTAAAACATGCTTGCTACACCAAAATATTAGTTTTTACAAATAAAATATGGACATGCTACATAATATGAGACCACGTCTGGTTGTCTATCTTAATAAACAGGGTTTAAGCTCTATTTATTTTTTTTCAAAAATGTTTTTGAAAAAAATTGAATTTTTTTATTTTTTTCTTTACTTTAAATTAATATTTTTTTGGTGATTTTAGATTATTTTGATATGTCGATGTTAAAAATAATTTTTAAAAAATAAAAAAATATTATTTTAATACATTTCCGAGTAAAAAACACTTTAAAAAACAACCACAACTACAGTTTCAAACACGCTCTAATGGTAAATTTACCCTTTTATCCATGTGGATGCATTTGTTTATAGAACGAAGGTAGTCTTTTTTTCCTGTATTGTTAGCTAAAACTATGAATTCTTTTATGGTTAAAAATCGAAAATGAGCAAAATGAACCTCATTCCACTCGAAATACTTAAATACAATTTTATTAATTAAATTATCTTAATATTCAATTATTCATACTATTATTTTGTAAGAGATCAGTCAATGAAAAACGTTAAGCTTCTTATAAAATGATGTTATTTTTATTCAAAAAACAAAATTTCAACCGAGATATAGATAAAAAAAAATCTTGAAACTAGATGAAAGTCTTTAATTGAATTTTTGAAAAAAATAAAAATAAAAATAAAAATAAAAATAAAATATATAAAAAACCATTTAACAACAAAATTAAATTTATTTATATAGTACATCTATATTTATAAAAATTAGAAAAATAAGGGGAAATGGAAAGAAAAAATAAGTTAATTCCAGCCGAAGTGATGGTCGTTTTTTCTATTCCCCAAATAATGGAAGGAAAGAAAAAACGAGAAGCCGAGAATCGAAATCCTTCTAATAAAACGAAATTAAAAAATTCAATTAAACAAAAGGGAAAGTGATAACTGATAAGAGACCACAGGAATTCAATTCTCCAAAAATTGGAACTCTATTTCTCGACATACATGCATGACCGTTGGCTTGCGTCTCTGTGATTTAAATTCACTAGAAAAGGTACTTACAAATTACACTCTTTTTAATCCTTCGAATTCTCTCTTATCTCATGTTTGGATCCCGAGAAAATTAACAACTCCCCAAAACAGAAAACAATTTTATTTTTTTTGAATTCCCCCACAAAATCAAACCTCTTTTTAATAAACCAAACAAACTAATTAGGGTTAACTGCCCCTTTCATCAATCTTTAGTCTGTGCACAAAGTAGGGTTCTCATTCTTTAAATTAACAAACCCTAATTTATGGTGATTTTATTATGTCAAAATTATTGTTTTTTTTGGTAGGTTTTGAAAAAAAAAAGGCTTTGATGGATGACCCATCTAGTTCAGCTACGACCCTCGCGTGGCTTTGGGTGCTTGAGTACCTGGCAAGTTTTCGGCAAATAGAGCCCTCGATTTTACATGGTATGTGCGCTGCATTCTCGAATTCATAAATGAGTGTGTAAGGAATTTGTGTTGTGTGTTTTGAAATGAAATGTAATTTACTTGGGCTGTTTTGATTGTTCTTTTGGTGGGGGCTGAGGTGTTTTGTTTTGATTTGTTCCAGAATTGATCGAGGCAGCTCCGGAAATACCTGATGATTTGGGGAAAAACACGAGGGAAATGGTTGCTTTGAGATGCTTAGAGGATTTGTTTTGTCGTAGTGATAATGGAATTGCGAATGATGTTACTTCTAAAGAACTGAAAGTCACGTTTGATTTGTCGGAGAGTTGTGAGGATGTGCTCCAGTCCATACTGCAAGAGGTGATTCGGTTTACTATTTCTGCTTTCACTTGTAAGCAATTTGGGTTTGAAATCTTATAAAAACACTTGTTACTCCCGTGGGCCATGATGGTGAATTTTGACATAGATTTCTTGTTTGTTAGACATCAGTATCGGATTTGAATAGGGGTGGACCGGAGCTATTGAAATGGGATATTCACCCTTTCATTATGCATAAAAGAGCTTGCATGCCTAAATGTGCTTTGGAGAAGGTGATTGAGAATTTCTTTATTTTGTTAAGTTTCGATGTTAAACAGAAATGGAGATGATTAATCCTCATTTGCTGTTTGGTGATTGTTTTTATTTTTTGTTATGAAAACCAGGTGAAAGACGCAATTCTTGAGGGTATTCATCCATATGCTTCATTGAAGGAATATAGTGAACTGGTGAATGCAAATGATAGGGGTAATAGAATCACTACAGATTATGGGGACGATGGTGCACCTGTGGGGAGGATAGGTGGGAGTGATACTGATGGACAAATTAACCCTCCTGGAGAAAGTTCCATTCCTTTGCTGCATGAAAATGAGAATGTAGTGGAAGACAATTCATATAACAGGAACTTGTTACACTTTGAGAGAGAGAGAAGTGGTTCGGCTAGTCAAAATCTGGCTGGAGACCATGAAGATCAAGGTTGTGTTGATGGTGATCATCTTCAGCCACAAGCCAAGAGGTTCAAGGAAGATGCCTTGCATGACAATCTGTCCATGGGACAAATTTCGTCGACTCCTCCACAGCACAAGGACATGGTAGAAGATTCATTTGAGATGGTGGTTGAGGATTCTGAAAACAGAGATTTTCACTTGGAAAAAGAATCTTCACAGGGAGGACTGGAAGGAAGCATACCTGTAGAGAACGATCATGATGAAGATGTTGGTATAGATAGGCATGGGCGTAGTCTTGATGCTGACAATGCATTCCAGCACAATCAGCATGAAATTGCTCATAATGCCAACAAAATGCCACTATCTGGGGATGGACTCCATCAGTATAGCTTTGTGGATGAAATCAACCATGCTGAACCTAGAAAATCAAATGCTGCACCATCTGTGGGAACCTCGGACAGATTATTTGTTAATGGAAACAAAGGCAAATCTGATCATAGTGGTCAACAAAAACCATCAAATAGTGTATCCTCAAATGGATTTCACAGGAATACTGATGCTGATGAAAGAGAAGCTGGCACAGACCATCTATCTGAAGAAGATGAGTCAAATGAGAGTGACGAGTATGAGCAGGAGAGGGTTGATGTTGGTTTGAGGAAGAGTCATTTTCTGAGTTCTCAATACATGTTAAGTCATGATTCTCTGGCAGAAGCTAACTGGACAGATCAAAATCTTTGCATAAAATGCTGTAAAGATGGTCAGTTGTTGGTTTGTGGTGCTGGTAGTTGCTCATTGGTGATTCATGAGAACTGTTTAGTTTTCTCACCACATTTTGATGAGAGGGGAGACTTTTACTGTCCTTTCTGTGCATATTCTCTTGCTATTTCAGAGTACCTTGAAGCTAAGAAAAAAGCCTATTCAGCGAGGAAGGAACTGAAGTTATTTATTGAAACGAGACAGGAGTATCGGTCAAACAAACATACTCAAAGACTACTTAGCAAAAGACATGGCAGCTCAAGACAGAATGAAGATAAGGATCTGCTTAATAAATTTCTTGATTATGAGAATTTGGTTGGAGAAAAACGCAAACAATCAAATAATCGAGGTCAGATATCTGAAGGTAATGACCATCAATTTCAGAAAGGAAAAGGGAAGAAGAAGCAAGTAGAGCCTTTGGCATCATGCATTGGTGTTAATTCGCTGTGTAGAGAAGAAGAGCCTGATGTAAATGTTAGGACTAATCATATATCTACGGTAGAAAAGGAAGGGGAGGAGGTGGTTCAAGAGAACTCATCTGGAACCAAACTTGACATAAATCAACACCAAGTTAGTGTTGATCCTAAATACAGTGTTGATAATCATTTGTGTAAAGAAAAAGAGATTGTCTCTGGAAGCCAGAGAACAGATGGTCGAAGACAGAAAGCTGTTTGTGCCATCAGCAGCGTTGGAGGAGAAACCTCTGGTGACGAAGATGACAAGTCAATAAGTACTAATTACTTCATAAGATTCCGAAAGAGAGAGAGACAATAGTAAGTTTCCAGTTATTCAAAGTGTTATGCAGGTGGTTATAGTACACCTCTGAATGCCATTTCCATAATTAAAACAGTTTTTCCTTTTATAGTATACCACCTTCAAAAAATCTGACTATGCTATGTCAACTTCTATTATTATTCTTTTGTCGTGTGTGTGAATTTGGGTAAATCACTTTGCTCCCTTTTAAACCCCATCCTTATTAATTTGACATTTGATTGCAGTGGCAATTGTAGTTGACCAAAATGTTATTCTGATCTGCAGTACCCCTGCAATGCCTCAGTCGAGGCGAAAAAAGGTTCCGTGGACAGCCCATGAGGAGGAGATACTCAAGGTATTTGTTTACTGCGTATATGCTTCTGACACCAATATTTATTTCAATTGTATGCTCACCGGTAAATGCATTTATACATATTTAAGAGAGATTTTCTTGGTTGTGCATTCTAAATCTGTTTTCTTTCACAAGCTAAAATCATATAGTTTTGGCTTTTAGCTCTTCATTGTGATCTATCAGGCTCTAATTTCTTGCTCTTTTACTGTTAAAGGAGGGAGTGCAGAAATTTGCAAGTGACGGGAAATATCCCTGGAAGGACATTTTGGAGTATGGTAGTTCTGTATTTTCGAATGGCCGAACAACAATAGACCTCAAGGATAAATGGAGGAACATGTGCAAATTAAGCCCTAAATCCAAGTAAGAATTTGCCAGCCTCGTCAGTTTGCGTATATGGATGTGTTCTTATATTTGGGTCTGGTCAGCTTTACTTTTTCAGCAGGATGCATTCTGCTTGTCAAAGAAACTGTTGTATATTAAGTTTACACTTGACACCTTGTTATTTTCTGTATAGTGTATACTAGTTATCAAAACTTTGACGGTCTATGAAATGGATCTCCCTTTTTCGCTGATGCTCCGATTTTCTCTTGTTACTGTATTGTTGACACATGCTATCCTGCAGTTCATATTTTTTTTTTACATGAAAAAAATACCTTGCTGTTGCCGATGTTTTTTTTTTTTTTTTGAAATAAATTGATTTGACATTACCTGGTCGAGATTTAGTAAGGCTAAAAAATTTGGGATGACCAGTAAAAATATAGTTTGACTCAAAATAAATATTTAAGATGATATTTTTTATAAATATTAAGATGACAATATATTAAATCGATTTGGGTCAAACTTGGTTAATTTGTCAATCAGTATATTGGGTTATGAGACTATAATAATCTGATAGAAAATAAATTAAAACAGATTATGAATCTCAAGTTTTAATGAACCCAATTTGAATAATGAAATTGAATAAAAAATTAATTAAAAATTAAATAAAAGAATAACTTGAGTTAATTCGGATTAATTTATTAAAATTACGATTTAGATTATGAGATTGAGATAACCTAATAGAAAACAAATTGAAATAAATTATGAAATTCAATTTCTAATAAATATAATGTTGAGGGATGTAATTGAAATTGAAAAATTGATTAAGAAAGGAACATAAAAAAATAACTTGAGTTAACTTATCAAACTTGTGATATAAGTTATGAATTGAAAATCACTTCTTAGAAAGCAAACAAAAAAAATTTATGAAGTCTAATTCTCAATCAATCTAATATTATATATATATATATATATATATTAGAAAAAGAGAAAAAAAACTTGAGTTATCCAGTTAAACTTGTAGTCTGGATCAGACTGAGATAATCTCATAAAACGTTAATTGAAAAAAAATTATAAAATCTAATCCCCATTAATTTTAATGTTAAATGATGAAATTAAAATTAAAAAAAAAATCATAGATTTGAGGAAAAAAACCAAAAGGGAAAAAATATTATTAAAGTGAATTGTATTTTTTAAGAGGGGTATAATAAAATCCCCTCCTCCTTGTATCAAGTTTACACTTGAGACTTTGTTCTTTTATTTTAACGTAAAAATAGATGCTCAAGAGACGATAGTGTTTTAAAAGAAGTAAGAAAAACTCTTTACTCGGGCCATTAACTTGACTGAATCCAATAAGATTGTGTAATCTAATAATTTGATTTAGGAAGTAGACAACAACAACAACAAATGAACCGTAAAAAAAATCATTTGGAAATAATTAACTAAAAAAAATGAGTTGTCAATATCATACTTGAGAAGAGAAAAAAAAAACATGCTGAAAACTCACCGTCATTCTACCATGAACATCACCCACCACCAAAAGAGTTCACAAAGATTGTTCAAACCTCACTATAAAAGGTTGTCGACGACACTATAAGAAGTCTCATAGGTTACTAGAGCAACGACCTAGAAAAGCAAAACGAACAAAACATAACAAAGTGAGTTTCTCATGCCTATATTCAATCAATCAATTCTATTTAATTTAAGAATAAGATTTATTTAAAAAAATAAATTAAAAAAACAACAAATAAAAAGATCCAAGATAACCCAATTAAATAAAAAAAGGATAAAACAAAGGACGTAGAAAGCAGATGAAAAAAAGAAGCGCAATCTCCAATTAAATAAATGTTCAAGGATGAAATTGAAAAAAAAAACATTAGCTTAAAGAAATGATAAAAAAAAACTAAGCAAACTTGAACGAATCTCCTAAAGCTGAGTTAATTTATCACACTTGTAACCTGTGAAATCCTAGACATAGACTTAATTAAGAAACTCAATCTAAATTAATTTAATGTTGAATGATGATATTAGAAAAAAAATCAATCTAAAAAACTTACAAAGAAAAAAAAAATCTACAGAATGAAAATAAATCCTAATAGGAATAAAAAAGGAAGATAGATTCATAAAAAAATCAATTTTAAAAATTATTTTAAATTATATAAATAACAATTATAAAAATAATGATTAAATTTAACAAGTAAAAAAATTAAATGAGAATAAAATTAATTTTCTTTTTAATTTTATAAATTATTTTAAATAAAATAAATAATAATAGCAAACAAGACTAAGAAAAAATAAATAAGAAGAAAATGGTCATAGGAGGTTCATTTTGTGCCCTTGCTGTCAGGTCATGGTGGCACCACCTAGACGAGTTTTGATTATAGCTTTGGATCACTTTTACAGAATCTCCATGAAATGAGGCTCAAAAAACATATCTTTCGTCTTTTACTCCAGTATTTATTTATTTATTTATTTTTATATTTACAAGTCAGTGCGATTTCTCATATCTCCATGTCTGTTATGTTTTAAGTACGGTTTAACACGATTTCTTTCCTTTTAAAAAATGGTCCATGCAAAAAAAAACTCTCATGTGTTTTTATCACCATGTAATTAAATGAAAAACAATTTTTAATAATTTTTTTTTATTAAATCTAATGACATGATTAGTAAAAAAATTGTGTTTTTATCATTATGTAATTAAATGAAAAACAATTTTTAGTATAAAAATTATATTGAATATCATGAATTTGTTTAGTTAACTCAAATTTACTTAGGTTTTTTTTTTCCAGATAAGTGTTATTTTTTACAATTTTCATCCTTCAACATTAAATTAATTAAGTATTAAGCTTTTCACTTAGTTTTTTTTAAGATTATCCTCATGTCTCTTGCAAGTAAGCATATGTTAATCCAATGTGTTTCCATCTTAATATTCAAGATATATAAATAAAAAATTATTTAGTGTTTGTTATAAAGGTTAATTAATATGTTCAAGTGTTTGGATTTCTTCTTCTTAATCTAAGAAACTCTAGACTTATGATAGAAGCGTGAGTACTTGCAAAAATAGTTCCAATCCAAGAGACTTAAAGACCCCCGTCGATAATGTCAATATATTTATGAGAAAGATATATATTAAATGACTTAGAAAAATAAATTACTTAAAAGAATTTTAAATTTAAGGAACAAGGATGTTTATTTTTTAGTTTTAAATTGGTTAATGCTCTGAAATCTATATATTTTTATCTTAAGAGATAAAAAGTTTTGATCTTTTTCCTAGATGAGAACCTTGTCATTTTCAGAAAAGGGAATGATTGAAAAGCCTTATGCTTTCGGCGATATTAATAGAAGATAAATATCTCTTACATATCATTAATGGGATAATAAGTATAAAAGGTCTTTTAAGAGACCTTGTATACACCTATGAGTATAAACATGATGATTTATCATATCTTTTATACTTTTATTGTAGAGAATCGTCCACGGTCAAACATTTAGCTTTAAAACTTAAACAGTACCAAACATGTCAGATCCACATTAGCTTGGGCTGGATTGACTATTAAACTCAAGTCTTTTGAGTTTGACATATTCGCTAAAGATATTTTTATTTTGAGTTTGATTGACTGTTAAACTCAAGTATTTCAGGTTTCTCATATTTGTAAAACTCATTTTATTTAATAGATTTTTATTTATAAAAATCCTTTTATAAAAAATAACTCATCAATACTCATCTCTGTATCAAATCAACTTCGCATACAAATTTGCTAGAGTTGGACATCGTACGTTTAAATCAGATTCATGTCCCACGAAAAGGTTATCACTAGCCTGGTCCCTAACCACTAACAGCTAACAGATCTGACCTCGTTAATGAGAACTCCTCAATCAAAAAATACATAATTAAATTTGCTCGATCATTACTAAATCATGGTAACTATCACTCAAACATTCACTAATGACAGTTAGTGGAGCAAGGTGATGAGCACAATCTACTATTACTCACGTGACATGTCTTGGTAATTTGCAGGCCTGCTAGGTACAGTATACTCAAGTAATTAACCCAGGGAGAGAGAAAGGAAGGGTGGAGAGAGCATTGGCATGGGATAAAGATGAGAGTCTCGGGAATCAGGTCGTCAATGGCAGGACAACATGTGAAATAGGGCTCGTGAAAATGAAAAATGTTGAGGTGAGTTTCCTCAAGTAAAGATTCAATTCATGTAGAAACACTAGTATAGAATCCAAGGCAAAGGAAGTCAGAGAGCGATCGCTTTGCAAGTTGGATTTTATTGCAAGAATCACTTCATTTCATTACTCCAAGGGCAGTCAAGCTGTTCATGACAACATTCCAGTCATTATCACAACGAAATTACTTGGCATAATCTTCATCAGCTTTGGTAAAAGAAAGGAAAAATCTCATCACTTTGATGAAAAACCTTTCACTTAAGCCGTGGAATTCAATACAAAATACCATTTTATGCTGTGAATTTGATTTATATTTTGTGCAATAATTTCTCGTGTGACATGCTGGTGTTAAATGAGAATGCATAAAGAAATACTAGAGAAGTCACCCATTGTTTCTTGCAACTAGTTTGTTCAAACTTCAAAGTATAACTCCATTTTTCATCAATGGGCTTGTAATTTTTTTTTTTTTCACGAGTCTGTTTAATGTGATGGATAAGCTCCAGCAACATTCTGCTGGGGTAGTACTTGATATTGTAATAGAAGTTAAAATAATTTTTTTAACATAAATATATTAAAATAATATTTTTAATTTTTAAAAACAATCCAAAACACACCAAAAAAAATTAATTTTAAAAAAACTTATTTTAAAAATAAAAACACGATATCACTGCAAAAATAAACTATGCTATATTGTGATTATAAGATGAGAATTTGGATAGAGTAGATTTTTATTTTTTTAAAATTATTTTTTGATATTAGTATATCAAAAGGATTAAAAATAAAATGAAAAAAAGTATTTTTTGAAAAAACAAGATGCCACTACAAAAATAAATATTGCTATATTGTGATTATAAGATGGGAATTTGGATATGTAGCATTACATTTCATCATTTTTGCTTATGTCAACTTCTTTCTTCCAAGTTCCTACTCTTTGCCAACTTAATTCCTTCGTGAACCTTCAATATGAGTATGGTAATCTCATCTTCCTTCCATCCATTCTTGATGAGACATATTATAATTAAATGGTTTTCTATATTAAAAAAAAAACACCATCAAAATAATTAAAAATTACTGAGATTTGAAATTATTAAACACTCACAAACGGTCACATGGGCATGAACTCTTCCTAAACGTGACAACATTTAAACCAAAGCTGTTCTCTCACACTACATATCCCGCGCCTTTCCACCCATTTTCTGTATTCCCCAAGTCCCTACAGTCACTCACACTCCTCACTGGGCTTACTTTCACACCCCAAAAACTCTAATGGAAAATTGCAGAAGGTCTCCATTGAAGCCGTGGAAGAAAGGTCCAACAAGAGGCAAAGGCGGTCCTCAAAATGCCATGTGTGAGTACCGAGGGGTTCGTCAAAGAACATGGGGCAAATGGGTGGCAGAAATAAGAGAACCCAAGAAGAGAACCAGACTGTGGTTGGGTTCTTTTGCCACTGCTGAAGAAGCTGCTATGGCCTATGATGAGGCTGCAAGAAGATTGTATGGACCGGATGCTTATCTTAATCTACCTCACCTTCAGTCTAACTTTAATCCTCTAAACAAATCACAGAAGCTCAAATGGATTCCTTCCAAGAACTTCATTTCCATGTTCCCTTCTTGTGGGCTGCTTAATATACATGCACAGCCTAGCGTTCATGTCATCCATCAGCGGCTTGAAGAACTCAAGAATAACAGGCCCCTTCATCAATCCTCTGTCGCTTCTAGTTCTTCCTCCTCTGAATCCAGAAATGAAGTGATGATTGTAAGTGACGAAAACCATGTAGCAAATCTCGCCGTAGCAGAGAAAGATGTGGAAATATCATCAGAGAAGATGCTGCTAAGAAATCATGACGAGAAACCACAGATTGATCTGAACGAGTTCCTTCAGCAGCTGGGCATACTGAAAGAAGAGAAACAGCCAGATAGCAATGATGTCGAAGAATGTCTCACGGTGCCAGAATCTTCACAAAAATATGAAAACGAACTTGCAGCATTGGCAGACAAGAGTTTCAATTGGGATTCACTGATTGAAATGCATGGAATTACAGATCATCAAGCAGCAGAATTAAATAGTTTTCCAGTTTATGACGTCCAAGATGAGCCGGCTTTCCCAACTTCCATTTGGAACTTCTAGGAGGATAAAATGATTTAGGGAGAGTGAAAGCTAGCTTTGCTGCTTACTTGTTTGGAACTAGAATGTCTGCTTTCACATAATAAGGTCATACTTAGATTGTTCTAGATCTACTGCCATTTGAATTGCTCTATGATAGTCGTTACTTCTGTTCATTGGCAACATAGATCAGACTAGAAAGCATTTGACCTTACCAGATAGATAGAGCGGAGGCGTTATAGGAGCAAGGGTTGGGTGGAAGGAAGTTCACATGTTGCAATATGATAGTAGCAACTTACTAGGTTTCTTCTTGACCCATGGCTGATGTGAACTTTTTGTTGGGCTGATTTTGGCAACGCTAGATTTATATGTACTTCTGCAATTTGCTTGCTTTACGACATAGGAATTCACAAGGAAGCATGTTACAAGATAATTGATGGACAAAATAATCTTGGCGTACGTTTTCCACACCCGCAGTTCTATGCTTTAGCAGACTTCACATTCCTTCCATAATTTGATCAGTGAGCCCTCTTATCATTTGTGTTCTCGTGCAGGATCAAACCTAAAAATGTCTATAATTTGATATCCTAGAGATGAAAACGAATGAGGTTAATATTCAGGATTTTACCTGGAAGTACGGATCAGACTGACACTGCCAAACAACGATTGAACTGTGAAGGTCTGGTAAAGCATAGAACTATGAGCAATGACAGAAAATTCGATGAATGAAAGAAGCAAATACAAAACATAGATACAAATGCTACTCATGCAGCACATCCCTTGCAAAATTATATGCAAATGCAGTCTTTTGCTTAAATTCCCCTCTGAGGCTTTAGATAATTCCTCGTTGATTACGGCAGTTGAGAAGCTATCCTTTTTGTGTTTCTTTTTCTCTTGCTTTAATGAGAAAGTTACAACCCCAACTACACAGTCAAAATCGCTTGCATTTACTTCAATTCCATGCCAATTACTTGCTGTGATGATAAGGCTTTTTCTAGCAAGTGTAGTTCAATTTATCGGGAAACCCATTACCTAAATAGCGAAAGAATATAGACTAGATTTTGATAATCTATTTCAAAATTCTGGTAAAAAATACAAAGCATTATCGTTTATGGTCAATTAGATGAATCAAAACAGGTAAAATCTTCTCCAATCAACTGTCAGATGGTGAGAATACTTTCCCAGTTACATCTTCCAGTAAACGATTTGATAATCTCTGACAGTTTAAAACAGCCCTCTTCACTAGCAACCTTTGCTTGTCCATTGAGGTGCTCTGATGCACTTAGATACTCCCTGTGCTCCTCAAAATGCTCAATTAATCGCTTTAAGAACCCATCACTACTCACTGTCTCCGTGTCACATACAAGACAGCACTGTCTTCTTGCCCGTGTCACAGCCACATTCATTCGCCTGTGGTCACTCAAAAACCCCACCTGAAATGTTTTGAAAATGTTCCCAAGTTTCAACTGCTAAAATCTCTATAACTAATCTTCTTCATCTAAAATCTGAAAGGAATAAAAAAGATGAACTGCAGAGGCTTAAAGTACCTCTTTCTTTGAGTTCGATCGAACCATTGAAATAATGATGGCTTCCTTCTCTCGACCCTGGAAACCATCCACTGTTGGCAATGCCAAATCTAATCATCTGTATTTTCAAAATCAATTTCCGAGTAGCCATCTGACTTTTCCAGTCCCGCAGTTCCAACTTCCATGTTCATCGAATGAACAAACTAATGGTTCTTATAACGGGGATAATCAAAGGGAGATGTCAACCTGTACTAGTTTCTGCTATTTATTTAAGATTTTTCACTAAAATTGATGTAGATCAAAATAAAATAGAAAAATAGCTCACCTCTAAATCCGTGAAAACACCGACATTGACCAAGTTCATAGTTACAAACTCCTTGACCACTACAGTTATTTTTGCAGCTCCTGCCCCTTTTTGTCTGCAAACAAAACAGTTGACAATAACACCTACCGGACTGAAACTGGATTTGACATCAACTTAAGCTGTCTAAGAACTAAGAAAGAGCATGTCAAGATCTAAATCTAGCCTCATGAGTCGATCGAATTTCACCAAGCTCTTCCACCTAGATAGAACAAGCGTTTCCCTCGACTGCAAATATCGAAAGGATTTCAATAATGTCACTTACATTTGGCATTTGGTTTTGGTCAGTGTTACGTGACAAATAAAAAAATAAATCAAAGAGATATAATTAAATTTATCTAAGAAATAATTTTGAAATAAATTTTTATATTTTTAAAACATAAAACTTTTAAAAAATATATGTTAATTTGTCTTCGTTATCTTCTTCTCCGAGACACTACTTAATTCAAATTAATAATTATCGTTACTCATAGTATTATTACCTCAACAACAGTGACTTCCATAGTAGCTGAATCACAGACAGAAAGCCATCGCCCAATCTCAGCCTTCCATGGAGCATTCCGATGAATTAACCACTACCCCATGCAAGTCAACTGGGAAACTAGGCTCTAAATCTAGAACCGGTTTTAAATTTTCCAAGACATGGTGATGATTCCTTTCATCCACTATTCCATTAATCGGGACACTAGAATTCCGAACATTGAAGCAATCTAAAAAAGGCAGCACAGGAAACAAGAACAGAGGAGCTGCCGAAACTAGTGCCACTACAGACACAATTGTTGCTATCAAAGACCATGAACATTTCCATTTCTGAATAGAAATCATTATCCCTTCTTACTCCTCTCCCACAACAAACACAAAACTACACCTGCAAATCAATCAATTTAAAATCATAAACACAAGATAAATGACGCAGCATATGTAGAAGATAAAAACTAGGTTTCTCGAGCTCTAAAATTATAAACTTAAACACTGCAGAAGAATTGAGAAAATATTTGATATTTTATTTATAAAAAAATAAGTTGGATGTTAAATCAACATCATAACAGTTTAAATAGAGATTAAAACCGACTTAAACAAGAAACTTAAGCTAAGAAGATAAGTAAAATAATATCACTCATTACTCCATGAAATCCAATAAGAATAAATAGATATAAATAGAAAATAAATAAGATGTTACTACTTATTTTTTTTTAGCATCATAAAATTATTTACTAAGTTAAGTAGAAAATAAATAATTAAAATAGAAAAAAACTGCAATTTTTAGACCTAATTTTGAGAAATTTAACTATACAATAACCGGTGAAGTTAGTCTTTGTAGGAACTTAGCATCATCTGATCAAATTTAAGTATAATCCAATAGCCTAATCTTAGGCTATCATTGTTTTCATCAAGCTTCATATATGATGTACTTAGACATCTTCATAGCTTATTTTCAAGATTGGTCTTATCTTTCTCGTACATAAAAATAGTTGAAAGAAGTTGCATGGTACAAAATTCCACAATCAAAATCATCTGAAGTAAAATAAAATAAAACAGTAATTAAGGTGAAGAAAACGACACTGAATTTGAAGGTTAAACCCATAAAATGCATGCACAAACTCACAATAGAGGCAATCTCAAGCGAAAACAGAATAAATTCATCAAAAGAAAAAAAAAGAAATCTATAATTAATGAGAGAGAATGAATCATCATCGTTATAAATAAGGTAGTACATTCAGGGATTTGAGGAGCGGACAAAGTTTACCAGATAAATTAAGGAAGGTTCCAAAAAATCAAATAAATAATTTAATTAATTCCGCAGTTTCTTATTTTTTTTTAATTGGTGTTCAACATATAGGTAATTGATCATCAATTTTCTTTAATCCATACGTAATTGATAACCAATTTACATATAAACCACCAACTCCCTGGCAAAATAATTGATTTTACTCAAATTAATTAGGAGTAATATAAATCAAACAATAATAGAAGCTTTGGTAATTCTATAAATAAGAGATTTCATAGAATTTCCATAGATATTCTTTCAAACAAATTAATATTAATTGCAAATCTATAGAAAATATGAAAATGGAGCACCAACTTCATGAAGGGGTTTAGAATTGAATCAACTTAATTATGTTTTAAAGAGTCATTTGTTTAGATAAATTAAAGAGGATGTTGATTAGGATAATTAGAACTGAATCTTCATACGAAAGGTCACGAGATGCTAGCTACAATGGGTGTGAAGAAAATTAGTCTGAAAGATAAGTACTTTCCTTTTATTTCGATTTTTAGGGATTGGCTGCATTCAAGTTATTGCATTTGTAGAAACAAAATTCTTTTTTAAAAAAAATCATAAACTAAGTATAATAATATTTAGATTTTAATTTCTATATATTTTTGTTCAAAACCAGTACAATAACCGATTTCACTGGAATAATGTTATTTTACAATAGAAATTAATAAAAAAAAAATTGATTGCAAGAAATATTGTGAGCATTCCAACATGGAAGTTATTTCCTTATGAGTCATCTAATGCGATCCACATGAGAATTATCAATTCAAAATCTTTTTGAAGGCATTAATATTCAATTCTACATAAACTTGAGAAATTAATTTAAGAAAAATGATTTTTGATATCATTTTTGTTTTCAATTTTTTTTATAAAAAATATAGATATAAAACTTAATTTTTTTTTAACAAAAAAGCATAATCAACAATCCTCATTCAAATTTCTAATTCTTAGTTTTTTTTATGTTTTTCAAGAGAGAAAAAAAAAAACAATGATACAGTTGGCTTATGAAAGCTGAAGGTTATAGACATTCGAATGAGGATATGTCACAATCAAATAGAAATTTTTTACAGATAAACTATATGAATAGTCTAACATGTATTTTTATAGACTAGTTAAATAGTTCTAAACTCAAAAAAAAAAATTAATCATGTCAAATCAGGATAATGACTTAAAAAAATAATAACAAGATATTTAACTGTTGAATTGAGTTTAATTTTTTTTTCAGGTGATTCTACATGTAATTTTCTCATGAGGAATGACCTAGTCATTCATCGAGGGTTGGATATCCCACGATAAGGCCAAAAAGTTGTTTGGGTTAATTTAATTATTTTTCCTTAGTTTTTTTTCTGATTTATTGTTTAAATTTGGATTTTGTGTTAATTTCTTTTATGCTTTTAAATTTTTAGTTGTAATAGTATAATTTTCTAACTTATTTAAAAAAATTATGTGTTTTGATATAACACTATAAATTTAGAATTCATATCTCCAATCTTTTCTGCCCATCAAATCTCCCATTTTATCTTTGTTGTTGATGTCACATCAAACAATCTAAAATAATCCCTGATGTTTTGATTTTTCTTTAACCACAAACTAACACTTTGATAATTACCTTATTTCATCAACTAATTTGTTATGATAAGTCGAAATCAGAAGTCATGACTGAGCTGACATTTTGCTGTCTCCATCTGCAGCAAGACAATTCGAGTTTTATTTATAAATTGGAAAGAAAATATTGGTGGTAGAGAAAAGACATCGATCCATATGAGACATGGGATTGATAACTTTGGTGCTCAACATTTATCAGGATCAAGTGATAGATTTTGTCTGTCTCTTTGCATTTGCAAGCTAGCTTGCAATCTAAGGCATATACTGTCGGCACACAAGAGAAGTTGATTGATGAAAATAAGAAGAGAAGTATCTTCACAAGACAACTAGTTTGAAGACTTCATTGTTTCCTTCTCAAAAGAAAACAAAACAAGGAATGGATCTAGCCTAATACATCTCGTGAATTACCAAGTTACTGTACGTCCACGCTTTATTACGGATTCCGTGCATTGGACTAAATTTTTTTTTTATGAAAAAAAAATACTATATTTTTTAACAATCAATACAATTTTGATTCATCGTGTGAATTACTAATATTTTCTTTCCATGGATAGGATCAAGAGTTTTTTTAATGTGAAAAATGAATATGCAGGTGTGTTTCAATGTATTTTTGACACCGAGAATTGAAAAAGTATTTATTACAAATTGAAAAAATGATTCATGTATTTAATTAAATAAATTATAAATTATATACGTAAATAAATGCAAAATAAATAACTCTTGTGAAGATAACTCTCAAGGTATTCCCTCTTTTTATATATGTGAAATTAAAGGGCATGAGATTGATTAATGTGGTTAAACCTCCTATGTGTTTTAAAATCGTTCTTGTTAAGATACTTGGAGTGTTTATAACAAATAGTAATGGAAACACCAACAAAAAAATATTTCATCAATAATTTCTTATGAAAATAATGATGGAATATTTTACATTGGTAATTGCAGATGAAAATTATGATCGAATAGAAAAAAATATAATGTTTGTAATTTAACATGTCAGCAATGTTGACAGAATTACCAATGAAAATTTCATAGACAAATTTAAATGAATTAACCCCCCCTCTCCTCTCTTGATTTTATTTCTTGTGAACTTTCGCTACACCAAGTGAGCAAATCAGTCTTTTTTTTAACCCATTTATGTTTTAGGTTAATTTATTAAAAAAAATTTGTAGTACTTGTAATTGGCTTGTATATTTAAGTGTTTTAATTACAACTTTGTTTCCTAGATAATTTTATTGTATTAATGCATGATTCCTATGTTAGGGTTTGTTTGAGATTTAGGAGAAATTGGTTTTATTTTTCATTTGATAAAATTGAGTTTGCTTTTGTAACTTAGATGTGTTATAATTGAAAAAATGATGAGTAATTTAATGCGTACTAATTACATTTTGTCAATTTTATTGTTAAGTTGGAAATTTAGAAAAAATTAGTTTTTATGAAATTAATAATAATTAAAATGTATTAATTTAGGTTGAATAAGTTTAAATTGAATAAATAATAGGTAATTAGTCGATTATTTTTTTATTAATTGTATTATTTAGTTCAAATTTTGACGGAAAGTGAAATTTATGTGGAATTGATAATCAGCTATTGAATTATAAATTTAATTTACTCTCTAACATAACACACACTCTCAAGTAAAAACTTTTTAAACTTGAAATTTTTACAAATTCATAATCATCTTGTGCTTATCTTTATTTATTAGAATAAGAGTAATTAAATTTTAATTCATGATTACTTGTCCAAGGCTCGATACGATGCTAAAAATTATTTTAATTCAAAAACTTAAATTGTTGATGAAGCTTTAAAAATGATTTTATATTACTCTCTATCATAATAATATTTATTTTTATAAAAAAAATTAATAGGTTAATGATTATTTATTATAGTATATATACTGCTTCGTACACTTTTTTTTTTGGTTACGGGTAAGAAATCAAATGGATTTGCATAACAAAATTAGTTAAGCAAACACT
This sequence comes from Populus x sibirica, assembly GCA_019202695.1. NCBI lineage: Eukaryota > Viridiplantae > Streptophyta > Magnoliopsida > Malpighiales > Salicaceae > Populus > Populus x sibirica. Next base: position 33,796 of record JAGMVL010000502.1, on the reverse strand, counting down.
AGAACACCAGTGTTCAACTTAAACCTTCCGGAACTAGTTTTCATAAAAATTTGTTGGTTGGGATTTAGATATGACTCGTTTTTTTTTAAAAAAAAATTCTAATTAAAAGTCTCTTTGTATTGATTGTGATGAGATGCAAAAAAAAAATAAAAGTGACTTAGTAGCAATGTTTATATGTTGAATAATCAGTTATTTCTTAGTTCTAGCAACTTAATTTATTATTCTTAACTAAGGTGGTTTAGAGGTAATGTCTGGTAAGCCAAGGTGACCTTTTATAGATTTGAGAATTCTCAGATACTTAAATAAGTATTTTTTTATAGAGAGAAAATGCAATAATATTTTAGAAAGATTGACTCTGAAAATATGTATGCTAATAATATTGAGAATAAAGAAATTGTGAACTTGAAGTTTGAAGGATTCATATGGTATTTATAGCTCATAAATCTTATTTTTTTTAGAAATGATGAGTTAAAGAATCATTTTATTCTTGTGATATTTTGAGTTGTATTCCACTAAAAAATAATAAGTATTAGATTAATATAAAATATTAAAAGATTCACGATAAAATCCCAAAAAAATATCTAAAAATCTTTATGAAGTCCTAAAAAAATTTAAAAAAATTATAAAACTCAAGTAAGTTGGATTTAGAGACGCATGCCAAAAGTTCATGGATGCTAGGGTACATGATCAGCAAGATCTTAGGCATGCACCTGAAAAATAATACCTGAACCCAATAATAGGTGCTCTCCGTAACCCTAATTAATTTTTAAAAAAAATTAATTGGGTTTAAGAACAATGACTGACCCAATTAATTTAGGTAATAATCTAGGCTTGTTTTATTTGATAGGATTTTTTAAACCTGATAAATTTGAATTTATCGTTTTAGTATTTAGATCTCCGAAGAAAAAACAAAAAAAAAAACCCGGTTTATTGGCTAACAATTAAAAAGAGCATGTAGGCGCTAGCCTAACTAAAATTGGTCATCAATTGCTTTAAAGTCATCCATCTTCACACCTGCTTCAAAGTACAGTTTTTCTCTATAAAATAAATGAAATTGTAAATTGAATTTAAGACACCACCCAATCGGAGATGTCGTGGGGTTTGGTCGTCCAATCATGGCTTTAATATTCTGATGTACCAATCACACGTGCCATTTAGTCAGCAGAAGGTCAAACTACAATTTGGACCACATGCATTCTTGGCATGAAATTAGAAACAACAATCCATGCATTTATGCTTGCCGGAAAAGCCGGTGGGAGTAGTTGAGATTAATTGAAGAATCGGTTGAAAGTTGAAACCTCCCGATCGAGCAATGCCGATCTGCTAGGTTAGGTTAAAACAGTTGGGCAGCCCAGATGACTTTGCAGATAATTTCGTGTGTTCAATCGAAAAATCAAGTTGAATTCATCAAATTTATAGCCTGGATTACAAACTTTGCAGATAATTCAAATCTTTTAAATGTAATAATTTCTTGGGAAGCACTACGCTATAAATCAAATCAAAAAATAATTGAATGTAAAAAAATATTTAGTTTACGAGGAATTATTTTTTATTATTTTTAAATTTAACTTAACATGTTAATTTTAAATTTTTTAAAAAAACTTTTTGTTTAGTTCAAATTTAAAATTAAATTGAGTTGGGGTTTCTTCAACGTGACCCGGTCGATTTGCCAACTCCAAAAACAACCTAGATACCCGGTAAAAAAGTGTGGTTTGACTATAAAATAAATTCAAGATGACATCTTGTTTTTAAATATTAAGACGGCGATATATTAGTTCAACCTAAACTTCTTGGCTTAACTTTCCAAAACCACAACCCGGATCATAAACTCCATGGGTTTAACAACTTTTTTAAAAAAAAAACATTACATTTAATTGATGATATGATAACAAACCAAAAATGGATTTTTCTCTTAATGGATATTTATTTAAGATTACAGCAACCTCGTAGAAAACAAACCAAAAATGAATTTTTCTCTTAAAAAAAACTATTTAACATTGTTACTAAACCTTACCTAGTAATTCAACCTTGAAACCTCTAAATCTAACTACTTACCTAACTTGGATTTAAAATTAATGTATATGAGAGTTGCTCCTACATGACTTGATTGATTTAGCGGGTTAAAAGACAAATCAAATGACTATTAAAAAATGATTTAATTTTAAATTTTAAGATGGCATCTTTTTTTTTTTAATATTGAGACATGAGCTTCATTGTTTTATCTTTAAACTTGCAACTCGAATTATAAACTCCATTAAATTTAAGAACTTTATATTTTAAAATATTTTTTATTTAATAATATGATAACAAAAATAAAAAAATAAATCAAGATAAATTATAACAACCTATTCTAAATCAATAAAATGATCTTTTCATATGTTCAGAAGGAATTTTAAAGTGGACAAAGCCAATGTAACCTCACATTTTTATTTTTATTTTCAAAATGTTTTCCAAACAGAACTTTATATTCTTAATGGAGTTATGTAATGTTAATAAAATTCAACTATTATAAAAAAAAATATTGAAGGTGAAATTAAAATAAAAAAAAGGCAAAAAATATTCTATCAAAAGAAGATAGAATTTCAAAAAAGAAAAAAGAAAAGGGGCCACCTCCTTTAATATTTACATGAAGTGAAGGAGGTGGAAAACCACAACTTTCTTAGTTCAACCACAATTAATAATTAGGTAATAGTGAGTAGATTCACTCCTACCTGGACTGCTGCTCTTGACAATGACCATTGCGTTTAATAATCCATCGCCCAATAATGAGTGCATTCCTCCTACCTATTGCCTTGGACAAGTTCTCTGTTCTGCTCATGATTGCCGGTGGAAGTAACTGGTATTTAGAAAACCTTACCAAAAACCAAACGTATAAAAATCAACAAATTAATCTAATATAACATGAGGTTTTCCTCAAATATATATATATATATATATATATATATATATATATATATATATAGCAAATACAAGTATTGTTTCATTTAACATCGATTTTGTTTTGTTTTCCAAGAGGAAATGTGTTTTCTTTAATAACGAACGACGACTAATCAGCACTATCACCATTCACTGTTGTTCTCCCGATGTGGACTATATAATATATATGCAAGGTCACCAAAATTCCACCTAAGGTCTCTGTTCTTCTTGTAGCCCAAGCATTTTTGCTAATTCCTTGACGCTAATGTTTACGTTTAACATTGGACCCAAGTGTCGTCACATTTTATAAAATGAAACTAGGAAAAAAATTAAAACATTGCTGTCCTGTTTTTTAATAAAATAATTAATCATGAATTTAAAATATATATATATATATATATTAAATGATATATTTTTAAAATATAGATGAAACTATGTATTGGATGACACTTTTTATCAAATATTAAAACAACAACATATTAGATCGCTCTGAGTTAATAAGTCAAATCTACGATGCGAGTTATTAAATTATAATAGCTCTATAAAAAGCAAATAAAAAAGATAATAAAAAAAACCCCAAGTAAACCTAAACTAACTTGGTAAACTTGTCACATGAGTTACGAGATCGGGATAACTTAATAAGAAGCAAATAAAAAAATTTACAAATCTTTAATTTCGACATATTTAATATTAAAAGTTGAAATCAAGAAAGAAAAAACTACATCCAAAAGACTAATATAGCTTCACAAAAAGCAAATTGAAAAAAAATATTACGAAACTCAATTTTAAAACAGCCTAGTATTGAAAAATGAAATTGAAAGAAAAAAAGTAAAAAAACCAAGTTGTTAAAAGGTAAAATTGAAAAAAAATCAATTAAAAAGGACAAAAAATAAATGAACCGAGTAATCCTAAATCAACCTATCAAATCGCCACCTAGGCCAATCTGATCGGGATAACCTCATGAAAAGCAAATTAAAAAAATATTCAATTAAAAAAGACTCAGAAAAATGAATACAGTCAATCTATTAAACCCACAACTTGAGTCATAAGATTGAGATGACCTTATAGAAAGCAAATAAAAAACATTTTTGAAGCCTAATTTCCGATCAATCCAATGTTGAAGGATAAAATCAAAAAAATAATCAATTTGCAAAAGCAGTAAAAAAAATGACTCAAGTGCACTTGGGTTAATCTATTAAATCCACGACATGGGTTATAAGATCATGATAGATTCATAAAAAAAAAAAAAAAAAATTATGAAGCTCCACTTCCAACAAATCTAATATTGAAGGATGAAATCGAGAAAAAAAAATTAATTCCATGAAACTAGTATATAACCCGACGAAAAAGATAAAAAAATTACGAAGCATAATTTTCGAAACAACCTAATATTGTAGGATGAAATTGAATAAAAACTAACTAAATAAAAAGGAAGAAGAAGATTAGGTTGATGAAGGGTTAAATTAAGAAAAAAACTAAGCAAAAAAAGAGAGATTGTTCTAATTAATTGTTTTTTTAGTGTGACTACAATGATTTAGCCATATATTTTAATGTTTTGTTAATAAAACCGGTATATAACCCAACAGAAAAGAAATAAAAAAATATGAAATACAATTCCCAAAACAACTTAATATTAAAGGATAAAATTGATTTTAAAAAAGACTAAATAAAAAAAAGAAGAAGATTAGGTTGTTTGAATGGTTAAATTGAAACAAAAAAATATAAAAAACTATTCTAATAAATAGTATTTTGTAAGTATGACTACAATGATTTAGCCATGTCTTTTACGTAGCGTTTAGTTACTGTCTTGAGACAGAAGTGATAGAGACAGAGGAGACACGACATAAGACAGAATTGTGTTTGGTAGTGATATACAAGACAAAGCGACTGACTTTGTATCTTGTTTGATTTTTGGTGAATAAGATAAAATAAAATATAAAAAAATATACTTTACCTTTAATATGTATTATTGCTAGAGTTACATATTTAAAAGAATAATCAAATTGCTTTTTTTTTTTTACTTTAGTTTATACCGAGTGTTGAAATTAATAATATTATAAAAATCCTAGTTATAAATTCAGGAATGACTTGACAGGTTGACCCGAGACCTGAATTGGTTCAAGTTTAAGAAAAATAAAGAAATGATTAACTCGACATGACTTAATCAAAAACCCAGGTCAACCCGGGATAAAATATGGGTAAAAAACCCGTTGAGTTTTTTTGTTGTTAAAACAAGGTTGTTGTGATTATTTAAAAAAAACTGGTTGGCCGGGTTGACCCTTTCTAACTGTGACCAGAACCTTGCCTCTAGTTGACTCTTAGATCGAATTTTAAAACTATGATAATAACTATTTTTATCCGTTCATTGACTCAATCAACCAATGTTGACTTTTCTGACCTATGACCTGGGCCTTGCTCCAATTGACCTCTTGAGTCGGGTTTTAAAACTATGATAATAATAAATTTTATCTTTACATTGACCCGAGTTTACTCAGGTTGACCCTTCTAATCCATGCTCCAGATCTTGCCCTAAGTTGACTCCAAAATCAAGTTTTAAAACTATGATAATAACAATTTCTTTTTATGTTGACCCAGGTTGACCCTCCTAACACGTACCCAGACCTTACATCGGGTCAACCCCTGATCGATTTTAAAACTATCATAATAACTATTTTTGTTTTTAAGTTGACCTGAGTCAACAATCAACTCCATTCGTGACTAGTGTCTTACCTTAAGTTAATTCCCAAATCGGATTTTAAAACTAAAATAATAATCATTTTTATTCTTAAGCTGAGTCGAGTCAACTTGAGCCTTGACCAGGTGACCTGGTCTTTGCCCTGGATTGACTTCCGGATTGAGTTTTAAAACTATAATAATAATAATTTTTTTTATTATATATCTTAGTTGAACAATTTTAGAATTGAAAGTTTTTTACAATGATATTTTATGACTAAAAAATAATAAATATTGTTTATTGAAGATTTCTCCTCTCCATACCTCATATTTTTTAAGAATATGAATTCATTCTGAAATTATTTTTTGTTTATTTTTCTTTAACCAATTATATTTTTATTTTTATTGTTTTTACTATTTTATGTACTAGGACAGTAAGCAACTGCTGTCTTAGTGTTTTGTTAATTAAAGTTAATTAATGTGTCTTGGAGGCACTTGTTCGGTTGATTTTACCAAGTTGCCAACATGACCACTGACCTCTGACCACAAGCTTCATTTCCGCGCACCACTCCTCGAATTGCTGGACGTCAGTTTGCGTGCTAATAAAAATTTACGGGTCGTTGTTATTCAGCATGATTAGGGAATGTTTGGAACGTGGTTGGAGCTGCGTTCTAAAAGATTTAAAATTTTTTTTTTATTAAAATTTAATATAATTTATATGTTTTGGATTGTTTTAATGTGCTGATGTCAAAAATAATTTTTAAAAAATAAAAAAAAATCATTTACATGTATTTTAGCACGAAAAGTTATTTGAAAAGCATCCATAACTACATGGCCAAACACGCACATCCTTATCGCGCACCACTCCTAGGCTTAGGATGATCTCCCAGAAATGCTAAAGACACCTTTCTTTAATTAAATGTTTTCACTTTATTTTGAGAGGTTTTAAATTTAAATATCTCTTCTACAGTAATTAAAAAATCTTCCAAAGAAAAGAATCAAAGCTAATAAAACGATTATGTCAAAACAAATGATAAAAACAATTCCTTAAAAAAACAACTCAAATGATTATTAAAAAGTTTGAAATTAACCCGAAAAATAAGATCGAGATAAATAAATTTATTGAAAAATAAATTAAAAAATAAAACTAAACCTTAAAAAACAAAAATAAAACACTGTTCAAGTGCACTCTGCGAGGAAGGGAATAATGATTTCCCCTTCTCTATCAGCTTATGATAATTATAACTGGTGTTGACAATTGGATTTCAATGAAATTTTCCTAAATAGTAAACTTAAACTTTTGAATTTTACAGCAGGATTATATTAGTCGATAAAAAGTAACTTTTTTGGCCTGCCATACTTCACAATCTTCATATGTTGCTAACAAATCCGGTAATATTGGATTAATATTACTAAGATAACATTTAATTAATATTTTAAAATAAATAAAACAAAGATAAAGATATATAAATATATTTAGTTGAAGAAATAAAGATAAAAATATAAAATAAATATGTATTTAAAATAATTTTAAAATAAATATTTATATTTTTAAAAAAACTTTATATCCCTATTATCTTTATTTTTTCTACTTAAAAAACTTAGTATGTAATTTCACTAAAAAGGAAAAAATAATTTCTGGTCGCAACTTATTATCCAAGCGTGATACCCGACAAGAGGAGAGGCGCAATTAAAAACCGCATTAATTTGTCTCTCTCTCCCTCTCTCTCTGTTTTTTTTTTTTTCCCGAAGACGGAAAAACCAATACGGAGAGGGAGATGGGGAGGGAGAAGGAAATAACGTGAGAGTGTTGTGTTTCCTTTACAAGATTTACTTGAAATGAGAAATCATCGCCTTTAAAGCTCTTCCTCCCGGTGCTTAGTGAATGATCCTGACACTCTCATATCATCTAATCCCCATTTCACACACCCAAAAAAATCAAAAAATCCTACAACCTTCCTCTCCTCTCTTTCTGCACTCTCAAATCTCTCTATTTTCTTTTTTTAAAAATAAAATCAGTGGAGGTGTTTGGCATGGCGATTGTATCACTTGTTATTTTGCCGTTAGGCGTTTTCTTTTTTTGCTCAGGTTTAATTGTTAATCTCATTCAGGTATATTAACTTGCAAGTTTCTTTGTCTTGAGATTTCATTTCTGTTTTCCGTTTCGAATCTGTTACCTTTGTATTTCTTGATTGTTTTAGAGGATTCAGAACATGGGTGACAACGATGCTTTTGATTATGTTGCAGGCAATTTGCTTTGTTTTTATTCGGCCTTTATCAAAGAGCACGTACAGAAAAATCAATAGGCAATTAGCGGAATTGTTATGGCTCGAACTCGTTTGGATCTTTGATTGGTGGGCTGGAGTCCAGGTTTTTAATCCCACCCCCACAAAATCTCACTCACCTATTTCTTCTTCTTCTTCTTCTTCTTTTAACCATTTACGAGCATTTGATTCTAAGCATGTTGTTGTTATATCAATTGAATTAAATTGCAAGGTTTTTAAATTACAATTAGAATTCAATAACTATGTATGTGTATTGGACGTTGTAGTAAGAATGGTTGCTTAAGTGAATCCTTGGCGATTGCAGTATTTGACATGTCATTTCGACCATGTTCAGCACATTTCTGAACTTGTTTGTGAGGTTTCTGTTACTGAAATTACCTTTTCAATAGTGCATGAACATAGAAATGGGATTGATAGATTGCTTGTAGAGTCTAGCTTGTCATATTTGGATTTATGTTTAGATTTTATTCACTATCAAGTTAATTTTGGTTATCTGCATCCTTGTATCTTCAGATCAAAGTGTTTACAGATCCAGAAACTTTCCGTTTGATGGGTAAGTTTAAGCTTGTTCTGTCTGTGAGATGCTGAGTGCCTATTGTTCTTCATATGTTTTAGAGGACAGGTATTTGTCTGCTTCAGAGATCTTCTTAGTTGCTCATTTGTTTGCTCGTACTGTTAATTTTTTCAGGTAAAGAACATGCACTTCTTATATGCAACCACAAAAGCGACATTGATTGGCTTGTTGGATGGGTTTTGGCTCAGGTGTGTTGTTTAAGAGTGACAACTTTTTTTATGTGTGAGAGACATACAAACTATTGCACTATTTGTATCGCCTGGGTAAACAAGTGCATAAGACCTATACACATGTCTCACACCGGTGTGTTTTTACTGTTCATGCAATACATTACTCGTGAAGGGATATTGCAATCTACAATGCAGAGAACTTCATTTTTCTGGTGTCTGTGTTTATTTTTCAAATTCTCTACTGCTAGCTGATTCTTGAGGCTACATGTGACAGCGATCTGGGTGCCTGGGAAGTGCGTTAGCTGTCATGAAAAAATCATCAAAATTTCTTCCGGTATGTTTATTCTTGCACTTGGATATTGGGTTTGAATTTAATGCTGAAAAAATTAAGTTCAGTTCTCATGTGTGATCCTAAACTTTGGATTGGCATTTTCACTTGCAAAAAGGTGGACATGTATTAATAAACTGTGGATATGGAAGAGCGAGCACCTTTTGGGACTTTGAAGTTATGTAAATACAATATTTCATTCAGTTTTCCCTGTCTTAAAGGAAGCTACATGTTATGGTTATATATAATCAGTTACATAAGGAGAAGTATTGTTGTCATCACAGAAGAAAATGTGCCATCTGATGATCTGATCTTCGATTCCTTGCATGGCATGATCAAGAAAATTAAATGTTGTGATTTAGCATGTATGTTCATCCTTGATCCTATGGATTCAGTGTTGAAGTGGCTTCGGCATGTAACATATTTGCACCTTAGGGTTCTGCTTCAATCTTCTCTCTCTTGCCAATGCTCATTCACTAAATATATTTCCACTTGCCATGTGACATAATTTATATGCTTATAAATAGAGGATAATTGCTGTGCTCATCCTTTCAGGTGATAGGTTGGTCAATGTGGTTTTCTGAATACCTTTTTCTTGAAAGAAACTGGGCCAAGGATGAAAACACATTAAAGGTATGCATAAATATGTTCTAGCACACATGTACAATAAAAAGTAAAGACACTTGACATTTTACCACATATATTTCTAGAAACTTGCTCATGATACCATTTTGAATTTTCTGCAACTTGTATCTGCAGTCTGGTCTGCAACGGCTAAAGGACTTTCCTCGTCCATTTTGGCTGGCTCTTTTTGTGGAAGGAACTCGCTTTACTCAGGCAAAGCTTTTAGCAGCTCAGGAATATGCAGCTTCTCAAGGACTGCCTATCCCCAGAAATGTTTTAATTCCTCGTACGAAGGTCAAATTTTCATTGCATGTTTTTTGAATTCAGTTCTTTCATTTTCTTGCCTTTCATTTGCGGGCTTTTGTTGACCCCAACCTGAACAAATTAATTAATTAGTTCATAAGCAAGTAAAAAACTGAAAAGAGCTCGCACTGTGCAATCAAACACCTCATGCTTTGCCTTTATTACATTAAAAATAGTTATTGGTTAAGTGGATAAAGTAGAGTAGTGGTTCACTTTGCATGGATTGCTTTTAGGGATCAATTAGGCACCATTGACCTCATGCAGCTTTTGGAATGTAATGAATATCTGTGTGGTTTTTCAGGGATTTGTTTCAGCGGTGAGTAATATGCGTTCATTTGTACCAGCCATATATGATATAACATTGGCTATCCCAAAAAGTTCTCCTCCACCTACGATACTCAACCTCTTTAAGGGGAAATCTTCTGTGGTAAGCTTCTAGAATAACATAAGGTTTATTATACAGATGCATGAAGCAGTTTACTTTTTTGTTAAAGGTTTGCAGTTGTTTTTGTTGCAATTATTCTTGAGCTTTCAAATTATATAATCTTTAGATGTATTGTTTGAGTTCATTTATACGTATGTGAAGTGTAGTGAGGATGCATCCAACATCTTTCATTTGCATTTTATGATCATTTGTCCTGGCATGTCATTCCAAAAATATTTCAATAATGATGAAAGCATCTTATTACTTTGGACTTTTGAATGCTTAAGATATTGAAGGGTCAGACCACATTCAGATATATTCGAATTCATATAATGGAAACAATTCAACTTTGCTCTCTTTCAGGTGCACGTACACATAAAGCGGCATTTGATGAAGGAATTGCCTGAAACAGATGATAGTGTTGCACAGTGGTGTAAAGATATTTTTGTGGCCAAGGTGGGTATACCTATTTCACTTGTTTTGTTCAGTGCTGCTCCTTTCTGTTTTTGCAATTATATCCATATGAAACATTAAAATGTAAGGAAAATGATAGTAGACTTTACAAAGCTATTTGTTCTTGAGGCCGGTGTTCAACTCATTTATATGGTGGCATCTATTTGCATTATTGTTGCTTGTCGCACCTCATTGCCTCCATTTGTAATACCAGGATGCATTACTGGACAAGCATATGGCTGACGACACCTTCAGTGCCCAAGAATTGCAAGATCATGGTCGATCAAAGAAGTCTCTTGTGGTGAGATATTTTTTTGTTAGAAATCAAATGTAACCTTTTTTTTTCTTCTGGCATCAAGTGGTGGTGGTTCTTTCATGGAGTATTATTTGACTGACTGTTGTGATCAGGTTGTTACCTCTTGGGCCTGCCTCCTTATTTTTGGGGCGCTGAAATTCCTTCAATGGTCTTCCCTTTTGTCCTCACGGAAGGGTATAGCATTTACAGTGTCGGGTTTGGCCGTCGTCACTGTCCTAATGCACATCTTGATTCGGTTTTCTCAGTCAGAGCGTTCGACACCTGCCAAGGTTGCTCCAGCGAAGACCAAGAATGAAGGAAAACCTTCAGAGACAGGAGATGACAAACAACACTGAGTCGAGTGTTTGTCAATTCTCACATACATTGGCAACTCATTGGCAGTCAGTTTTGTGATAATACGTGTAGTATGGGTGTCTCCCCTGCCTTTTCACCTTGTGAGTTTTCATCTTAAACTAGTCATAGTAATGTCTTTCATAACAGCACAGTTTGTATGCATATCAATTCATTATTTGCTAGTCAAATAGGTTATTGTGTAGATTGGGTCCAAACTGATCATGGCCTATATGTATCACCGCTTAAATTAGGCTAGTCGTTTTCCCATTTACAGGTTTTCCCTTGCCCACCTTCTGATAAAATTTTCAGATAGTCCGGAACTCAAATTCAGCACATTTTTTAGTGCCATTTGGCTTCTGCAATGCAGTTGTTCCGTGTTTTTGATAAAATTTGAATTTTTTGTGTGGATATTTTTAGTGTTTTGATGTATTATTTTTTGTGTGGATATTAATATAGTGTTAAAACAAACACTATATTAATCTCTTTGCATTAATTCAGTCCGTGAATTTCAGTGACTGAAGGATTCTATTTTACATTTAAAAAATATATTGGCTTTGAGCATGGAATGCAGTGAAACCCTGTAGTTCTGTGCTGTAAAATAATCGTTGAATGTTTAACGCCTTGTTTTCTTGCGTGATTCAGTTTGTTATTTTTGCCTTTCCTTTCTTAGAGTCTATTATGCTTCGTTTTTGGTGTCCTAGATTAATTTTTTTTTTTATGTTTTTGAATTTTTTTAATATACTAATATTAAAAATAACTTTTTAAAAATAAAAAAAAATATTATTTTTATGTGAAAAATATTTTAAAAAGTAACCACTACTATACTTTTCATATTTACAAATATTTCTTTAATAGTCAACCATAATTTTATATTATTTGGTATAATTTTTTAAATTTCTTAACTTAGATTTATGGTTGCACGAGATTTTAATAAAATATATAAGGGCAAACTCAATGTAAATTGGTTTATTTAATATGGTTAAAGAAAATTATGGATGACTGCATTTTATTTTAAAAAACTAATGTTGAACGATAAAATCAGAAAAAAAATAATAAGGTAAAAAATAAAAGAGGACATCGAGCCACATAAACTTTTTAAACTAATAATCCAAGATATTATATTGGAAAATATCATACATGAAAAAGTGATGAAACTTAATTCCTAACAAATCTAACATTAAATGATGAATTATTTTCATTATTATTATAACTATTACTATTCTTATCGTTATTATTATTATTGTTGTTACTATTATCAATATCATTATAACTATCTCCATCACTACTCTTATCAATAGGTAATATCATTGTTATTATTATCGTAATTAATCACTATCACCATCATTATTATTGTTACCATTATTATTATTATTATTATTATCATTGTTATTATTATTATTGTTAATACTATTGTTATAATTATTATCACTACCACTACAACTAATATTATCATTTTTTTTTATTACTATTGCTATAAGCCTATTACTATCACTAGCATTATTATTATTATTATTATTATTATTATTATTACTATCATCACCATAATTATTGATATCATAATCACTACAACCATCATAATAAATTACTACTACTACTATTATCATTAATATCATTTTTGTTACTATTATTATTATCATCATCATCATCACCACTATTATTGCTATTATAAATATTACTATCACCATCATCACCACCATTACTATCATAATAAACTATTATTATTACCACTATTATTAACATTATTATTATTAAAAAAAATTATAAATTTGATTTGAATGATAGAATTAAAACCCATAAAAAACTTTGATGAAAATGCAAAGGAAACAAATAAAAAATCAAAAGAAAAGGACCAGACTAAAATAAATACTATTATTATATATTGAAAAAAATCATAAATTTGATTTAAAGGATAAAATTAAAACTATTATTATTCTTATTGAAATAACAAAAATTATAAACTTGATTTGAAAGATAAAATTAAAAAAAAACTTTGACAAAAAGGCAAAGGAAACAAATAAAAAATCAAAAGAAAAAGGACCTAACTAAAATAAAAATTATTACTATTGAAAAACAATTATAAATTTGTTTTGAAGGATCAAATTAAAAACTATAAGAACTTTGATAAAAAAAAACTAGGAAAAAAAATAAAAAATCAAAAGTAGAATGACCGCATTGAAAAACAACATTTACACAAATTAGAATCGCAAGACTAAATTGAAAACAAATAAAAATTTAACAAAAGAGAAAAGGACTAAAATCAAAAAATCAAAACTAAGAGGATGGATTTTGAAACACCAACAAAAATTAGGGATGGATTTAGTTTTTTTGGGGATAGAAAAGAGAAATGAAGAAAAAGAAAAAAAAAAGATGACCGGTGATAAACCAACCATTTTTAGGTCACGCGAGTCACCTATAATGAAAGAGGACATAACGAAGAATAAAATGACACGACGAAAGCATAATTTTAACCGCCGGGAGACGCTACACGCGCCGCCTAAAATTCACGGCACCTTCCATACGCCGACAACCTTTTCAACTAAAATAATAATAATAAAATAGTAAATTACGATACCACCCTTGACAGACTCGGAAATTACATAAAACAATTTGAAAAGACAATGATACCCTTATATCAATGCCTTACTGATTTTAACTCCAAGGTTAATTTTTTAATTTTACTATCTATTAGAATGTGAAGTACTCCAAGGTTAAATTTTTAAATTTTACTATATATTAGCAAAGTCATTTTACTGTGCATAAACATGATAAAAAACAATAAAATCCCTGAACAATTATCAAACAACAAATTAATGGAGTGAAAATATCATTTTATCCCTAAAAACATAACATTCTAATAGTTTTTCCAATGGTTTACTATTTTAATCCATATCTAATGAAAACCCCGTGTATTTTATCTTCTCTTTTAACGAAACCCAAGTTTTATTACTGGTCCCACCAATAAATGAGATCTGCCCTAAGTTTTTGGAAAGCAATTTATGAACACTGTTTGTGATTGCATCCTTGTTTTTGTTTTGACTAAAATCACTCCTCTTTTTTTTTTTCCTAAGCTGTGGTATTTATCTCAACCGATAGGATTAGGGTTGTGAATCTACTATAAATCACAACCATAGTAGAAAGTTGGAAAACTATTATAAATAGAAAAAAGAAAACATAAAAGTAAAAGATTGTTCGAATTTGAACAGGGAAAACCCTTGCGCAGATCATGACAAGCCATCGAGCTAGAGGCAGGCCGTCTAAGAGTTCATACAAGAACACCAATCTCCATTCTCCGGTCAACAACCTCCGTTATATGGTTAGTTATTTTCCACGACATAGAGTAAGAAAATCAAGGGCTGAAACCATAACAGTTGCTGTGAAAACATGGCATCGTTTGGGTTCGGAAGATTCGGAAACCCTACTAGGAGGGCTTATGGAAAAGAAGAGTAGCCGACCGCAATGGATCAGGAGAAAGAAGAGCTCGGTAGATAAGGAAACCCAACTTCGGTGGCTTATGGAAAAGATAAGTAGCCTAAGGATTGGGAAAAAGAAGTGCATGGATCTTATGGAAAAGAAGAGTAGCCTGCCACAATGGATTAGGAGAAAGAGGAGCATGGTTCCAAAATTTAATGAGCAATTAAAGAATACAAGTAGAACAGCAAACGATGAATCTAGTCTGTCCATTGCCAGAATCTTCGTCGGTTCCAATGGCAAAAATTGTGATTCCGGGACCAATTCCGGATCTCGATTCTTTTCCCGACCACAATAGTTTCTTATAGAACTTTCTCGCAACCATAACAAATAGCGTTCGAATTCTGAGTTCTGTGTATTTTTTATTTTTTTTAAACCTGAAGATAATTTAAGTTTTGCTTTCAACATAGAATAGCTATTAACCTGCGCTCCACAGCGGTTTATAATTTTTTTTATATATTTTTATTTTATGGTTAGAAAAAAAACTAACCATAAAATACACAGATGAGCTATTCCTCCATAAACGAGACTAACTTGAAATTTCCATTTCAAATTCCAGCCCTTTAAAAATAAATTTGTAAAAGCCCTAATTTAGGAAAAGGCCCAACAACAAATCCAGTACCAGCCTAAAAGAGCTTCCAACCAAAACTAAAAAAATTAAAAAATTCCAATGGTACGTTGTCGTGTCGCCTCCGACAAATAAATACCTCTTTACTGCTGCTTCTTCCGCTGTTTGCGAAGCTAAAAAAGAAAAGCAGGGCAGCACAACGCTCGCTTCCCTTAAACCCTCTTTAAGCCCTTCCCCAAAATAACTTCATCGGCGCCGTCTTTTTCTCACCGCTCCGTCACTCTATCGTCTCCTTCTCCGTCACCTCCATTCCAAGATTGCTTGATAATTTAGACAAACCTGTGCCTGATGGGTTAAATGATCCAGCAATGGGGCCGGCCACTAGGGGACGAGCCGCAAGTCTCAGAAACTCATTCGGTTGTTGATATTGCATTTAATGCTCAGTTTTGTGGCTTCAGTTTTATTGATGTTAAGGGTCACGTTGCCTGTGCGAGTATTGAGATGTCGACTTTTTGTATGTGCTTGAAAATGGGGTCAAATTCTTTGTTATGCATTGGCACTTACTGTTACTGCTTCTTGTTGATTAATTTCTCAATATAATGCTCAATAATTGTTCTCTTTCTATGTTAAAATGGTTTCATGGTGGAGTATTCTCCCTTGGAGTTCCATTATTAGTGATCAGGGAAAGATAAACCTGGCCGGTCACTTAATGACAGGTTTTTATCAAGGCTCTTAAAAGGTGTTGTATTCAACATTGTTCTTAAAATGCTATTTGGACCACTCATGATTTGCCTCCAATGGCAAACAATCCATGCCATCTATCAAACACAACTTGACAATTTTGTTTCCTCACCACGCTATTCTTTTAAACCCATCTTATAATGCTCTTCTGCTCTATGGGACTAGGGAGGTGGCCTTTTCTTTATTTTTTCATTTTTAGACTTCTTTTTAAAAATTTTTATATTTATTTACAGTATTGTTGAATTACCTAATTGGATTGCAATAAATATTAGATAGAAAAAGAGATTGCACTAAGTAATTTAAATTTTCTCATGGCAATTGATATTAAAAACGGCCCTTGCAGTATCCTTTTCATATCTTTGTTGCATTGTTGATACAGTTTGTTCGTCATTTCATTGCAGTTGCAAAACATGCAGCCAACCTAATATTTTGGAAATTTCTTCAATATTCTTGACATAATAATATTTATTACATTGTTTCTGGTTAAGATTTTTATGTTTTGAAAAGTTCAAGAAGTTCAAGATGCAATTTAGTAAATTAAACATAATTTTTAATTAAATCCTCAAATCAAACTAATATTTTAACATAATGTTATGAAGGTTTTGTCTTTTATTAAGTTAAAATTTCATGATAATTAAAGATAGGAAAATCTTCAAATAAAACTTAGAAGTTACCATGGAGGATTATTTTTATTTACCTTATTATATTTGGATTTTTTTTTTATTTAGCTTAGGACTTTTATTTTAATTAGTATTTTATTATTTAGAAATGCTAATGCTAGATGGATTCTATTAATTAAATAAGTTTTAATTAAGAATAATTTTCTTTAAAGGATTTTAGTTTTAATTAGAAATTTTTTCCCATAAAAATTTTTAAGACTAATATAAATAGAGATATCTAGTTTATTTTAAAAAGATTATTATTCAGACTTTTAATAAAATACTAGAGAGTTTTATCTAAATTTATCTTCAGCTTAGGTCCGTAACCTTAGGACTTGAGAACCATAACTTCTATCCACGCTATTGCTTGCGTCAATTGGTATTAGAACATGTTGGTCTCTTTGATGAACGAAGACGATAGTAATTCACTTTGCGATGCAGGAGTGGAGGTTTTCTTAGGTATAGTGCGGGTTCAGAGCAGAAATTAGATCGTTTGGAGCAAACTATAATAGATCTAGCTTTTCTAATGGGTAACACGATGGAAAAGAAGAAACTAAAAGCTAAGGGAAAGAAAGGTAGATCAAAATGAATTAAAAAGGACTTTGATAGAGCAATTTTTGTGGCAGCCAAGGATTGCACTTTGAAATCTATGTTAAATTCACCAATGAACCTCATAGTTTGCTGGCTGAGGTATGTTCTCGTATTGAGTTTTGAGCTTTCATTGTAGAATATATTTTATTACTCTATTTGTTTGTGGGCCAACGCTATCTACTAACCAAGAATTTTCTCTATGATAGGTTGCAATTTTCTGTTTTGTTCACAACTGTTGCCCATTTATGGAAACTGACTTCGAAAACTTTAGTTTCTGATCTCTCTTTCTTCCTACACTGTTGGTGCTGAAATTTACTTTTATGTTTTTCTTCTTCAAGGTGGGATTTCCACCCCTTCATCGATAAACTTAAAAAATATGAAGGCACTAGCATACATTTTCATGCGATTTGTTCTTAGCATTAGTTAAGATAGATAGGAAGCTAAGTTCAATATGCACTGCTACTTGGGTATCATATCACACTCTTATCACTTGCTTTTATCTCAGCGCTACAGTTTATCTCTTGCTTTTGATCTCAGTACTTTTGTAGGAATAACATCATCTGTAAAGCAGATAGTGCACTTAGAAATATCGGTTTGATATTCTTGTAGTATGCTTTGAATACGAGTTAGACTGGGCTAAATGAGGAGTAATTTTAGCGTCATTTCTATCATCTTATTTCAACAATTAGCATGATTAGAACATTCCCTCCCTTAGAGCTATCAAATGGTCTTTTGTTTTTGCTTCCATGTACAAGTTCCCATCAGCAGTTACCTGCTTATGTGCATTCATTGGCTTGTTTCTTCAACATTCAAACAATTTTTATGTTTTAATTTTTATTTAATTTGTATATAGATTGCTCAGAAGACAGCCAAGCGGGTCTGTATCCAGAATCCTTGGAAGTTTCAACGGCGTCAAGTGACTGGCTGCAAGGAAAATCAAGTGATTTACTATGGGAAAGATCCCAAGAGAAGAGTTGATATAGAACCTGGAGAAAAACAAAAAATTCCAGCATACCGGTGAGTACCGTCCAATGAACCGAATTGGGGGCATATCAGAGTCCATATCACTTTTAAGTAAAATGTCTTTTGAGACAGCGTCCCAATTCATCGTTGAAACAGCAATGCATGGGAGGTCGATAATTTGGAAGCATGGGGAGGTCGATATCATCTTCAAGTAAAATGTCTTTCTGCTAGGGCGTGTCTTGGATTGCCTGTGAAAATGGGTACTGGATCTTTTGATTTGATGCCTAAACTGGAAATTTGATCTCTACTGTAAATTTTTTAATATTTTTAACTTCAAAACCTTACTGGAGTGTGGCACTGAGGTGTTGTATAATTAGATGAATGCCGCTAGTTTATCAGGGTGCTTTTTTTTTTTCTCGGAATATTTTTTTCTTTGTTTAAATTTCATATTCAAGATTGTTAAAATCATGTAATTATTGTGTAAAATCATATAAAAAATAAAAAAATGATAAAATTAAATTGAAAGAATGTAAAATTAGTTAAATCAGATAAAATTATGATTTTATAATTTTCCTATAATTTTAAGTTCTTATTTTTTTCATTGCATAGCGCCTTGTATTCACTCGCTAACACAAAAGTCTTAAGCACTTGTATTTATTGATTATTTTTTTAATCAACAGTGCAAAGAGAAAGTAAAAATAATTTTACTTAAACAGTTAACAAATAAAAAAATGTTTATTATAGGTAAAATTAAGTGACAAACCATATTTTGAAGCTTATGTCTAATATCGTAATCTTTTCAATAAATTTACAACATTATAATTTCTTTATAAAAAATCTCATAACTAAGATATAATCTAACAAGAAACCAGATTTTAAGATAAATTCTTTCATATATATATATAAGGATAAAAAAGGAAACATTTATTTTGGTCCTCAGATATCAGAAAGGGAATCAAGAACAGTATAATAATTTTATTGTCGCCGAATACTATGAAGAGTGCGACACAATATGATCCCAAATATGTTACAGAGGAAATCTTATAATTTTCGAAGGAAAATCAACGGGTAGGGAGAATAAGCACAACTTTGATGAATGCCAGGAAATATATGCAGCAGATGTTTTACTCGAGCATTATCATCATGCCATATTCATTGAGTGATAAAAAAATCCAACCCCAAAAGTGGAAAAAAGATATTCCAGGTTCAACTTGAAGAGGGTTCTGCTCCATCATGGAGTGCACAACAAACAGTCGCCTTGTGATGCCCTTGATACACCCTGATGTCTTCACCGGATGACATGGACCAAAGTCTAGCTGTCGTGTCAGAAGAAGCTGCATGAACAAGAGACAGTATTACAAAATGCATCAAGCAGGGAAAATTAAAGATATTAATTGCATCTTGACAACCAAACCATGTACCTGTTATAAGGTATGCACCATCTACAGAGAAAACACAGTCCCACACCCAGCGTTGGTGACCTGGAGATCAAATGAAACATAACAAGGAATATCTCAGAGATGATTAAAACCTTTTTTTGTTGTATAAAACCTGATAAAAACGAGCATCAAAGGAAAATCTGATGAATTACCTATCAAAGTTTTCTCTAAAGTAAAACCATCAACATTCCATATCTTTACAGTGTGATCGGCTGATGCAGTGGCCAGATATCTAGCAGGCATAAAATTGGAAACAATCAAACTAAAAATCCATCAAGAAAAGTGGGAGAAGAAGGTAGGTGAGAAAACTGCAGAGAATATAACAAGGAAAAACAGAAAAATGGTAAGATTAAATAAGGAAATATAAACCTGTGTGGATCACAAAATTCAGGTGAGAGAAGACATTTGAGAATGTATTTATTATGTGCTTGTAGCTTATGAAGTGGCTCAAAGTTGGTCATTGTCTGCAAGAAAATACATTCTGCGTCAAATGATAATGCAGTCAAATTAAGCAACAAGGTAGTGTCAGATGGTTGCATTCATCAAGGGGCTACCTGGTTCCCTCGCAACAAGCGCCAAACATAACATGTTCCATGGTTATTTGCAGCAACTACCAAGCTTCCATCCCACATAACTGTTAGAGACCTTACAGCTGTATCCACCTCGGGTACCTAGATACACACTATGGTGCATTATGATCATCTCGGGACACATTTCATTTATAATAATAATGAATCATTAGCTAACAATGATCTAGAAACGCACCAAGCAGCAAAAAATATTCAAAGACATTAATGGAAGAAGGGAGCAGCCATGTGCCTGTTTGGCTTTTGCTGGTGGCTCCCTCTGCCCCCAGGCTGGAGGAAAGCCCTTTAAATCTATGATGCCATTATAGACGCAAAAGCATTACAAATGATCCACTTGCTTTCATAAACTACCTCATCTAGATGTATAAGCAAACACTTGAGTTTTGTGTAACATATCATAATAAAAGGAAATAGTAACTCGTGTAAAATGTTCCTGCATTTGTAATTATAACCCAATAAGATAATGCAAGTCATAAAAGAATACCAATTCACAACTGCATGAATTTGCAGTCAAATCCCATACTCGAATGTTCCCATTTTGGTCTCCAGATATCAGCTCTGTCTGCAAAACCAGACAACAGATTAGACCAACCACCAAAACCACACTAATATGCAATCTGATGCTTTTGGAGAAAGTGACTCTTAGAAGAATATACACATATCACACAGAAATGATGGTAGGCATGGTTCAATCAAGATCTTTTCATGTTCTATAGCTAACAGACGGTTAAGTGATCAAAAGGCAATATAAACATGTTGAGAAAATTGCAGAATAGTGCCAATTATTTTAAACTCCGAATTTGAACAATATAAACAAGTACTAAAAAACTCATCATATCTGACAGTTTCTCTTCCAAAAATCCATGCCATAAGTCTTTGGTCATGAATTATCTTGATTCTTGCCATTTAGAACAAAGAAACTTGGCTGTCAAATCTGTTATTACAAACTGATTTTATCAGTATTTGCAAGGGGCAACTCTTCCAACCACTGACAAAGCACGCTGGTACATTGTGTCTCACAGTTAAAAAAGAAAAGAAAAGATAAAACCCATTCACGGCAAGTCTTAATATCATATTCTCCATTTAAAACCACCCTACAATTCCAAAATCCCTTTCACTTTCCAACAATTTATCCTTCCTACAGGCTAAAAGTGATATACCACAACTAACCTGGTTTGGGTGCAACACCACAGTGTTGACAGCCGCACGACTTTCATATTCCCTTTGACAACCAGGAGCCCTGTAGTTGAACTTCAAATAAGAATCAAGTCCAAAAAAATCCAAAACACGCATAAAAACACAATTTCCTTTTAAAACACTGCATGATAGCATCCATTCAAGATTTACCTCAAATCCCAAATTTTCACTGTTCCATCCTCAGATCCTGAGTACATCCAGTTTCCATCACACTGAAATCCCACAGCCATAACATTTGCCGTATGCGAGTCATAGCTCATTACCTGTTAATGCAACACAATACTGCATCACTAACACCAAAAAAAAAAAAAATCCATATTTCAACAACAAAAAAATAATTATAAAAAAGGGCAAGACTTTCATTACCGGATGAGGACTATTTGAGTTGACATCAAACAGCTTAATGTGTGGATTCCCGGCTGCAGCCAAGTATCTCTTATCAGGGGTTATCTCAAGCCTATTAACTTGCTTCATTCACCGTATAAATAAACAAAACAATTTATTAGCAAATTTACTAGCTAAGAAAAAAAAGATAGGAAACTTATAGCAAACCCACTAATATTTTGTGATAAAGATCCAAACTTTATAACAAAAAAAGAAAAACTAAGTGATTACCGAATCGGGGTATTGGATTGTACGGTAACAGCGGCCACTTTTTGCCTCCCAAAATCTGATAGTGTGATCATAACTAGCAGTGGCAAGTATTACTGATGGCTGTGTCATTATCTTATTAAAAATTATAATAATAATTATTATAACCACCTCCTAATCACACAATAACAATTAAGGTTAAGAAAAATGAGATTTCAAAATCATAATTAAGTAAATAAAAATGCTATAATACTAAATAACGTGAAAAAAAGAAGTAAATAAAAGTTTTGAACTTCACCTTGGAATCATGAGGATATGGTGGATATTGTGCGATTTGGGATTAGGGTTTTGAAGGGTTTTGCATTTCTTTCCCATTAGGGCTCGAAAAAGAAGCCATGGTTCAGTGGAGTAATAGGAAAGGGACAAAGGGTGGCTTACGACGTTCTTTCTCCTATTTATTATTTTTTCTGTTTATTTATTTTTTTGTCTGAATGAAGCACGAGACGACAAGTCATCAGAAGTAGTAGAAAAACGATAAGTCGTCTAAATTTATGATGGTTAGCATTTAAACGACTTGTCACTTAATTGTGGTGGTTATGGCTAGGCTAGCAGTCATCTGTGTACAGTCATCTGTGTAGCGATAATTTGTAAAGTCCTCTTCCTTGATGCTGGTCTGGTTTGTGAAAAGAGGCGTTGCATAAAATTCTTATATAAAATAATTATTTTTTATGTTTTTTTATAAAATATTTTTTATAAAAGCATGTAAATATAATAGAATATTTTATACTTATAATCAATTTTAACTTTTAAATTTAGTAAAATATTTTCAACTTATAAATCACAATAAATTATTTTACTGACTAAATCATTTATATCATTAACTCACTATTGTTATTACCATATACATTAAATCACCACCACCTCATCATTTTATTGTCATTACTAATAATATTACTTCAATACATAAGTATTATTACTATTTTATTGCTTTTTTCACCTTAACTTCCATCATTATTCTCATTAATATTATCACGACTATTACTATAATTTTTTATCTCATTACCACAACAAATTTTCATTATATTACTACCAGAGTTTTTTTACATTGTTACTTATTACCATGTAAAATATTTTTACGTTTTACATTTTATTTGCAAAAAATTCTATGCAAAACAAATTATATATATATATATATATAATGCTAAATACCAAGAAAAACTTTAAAAGGATCGTGGACCATTTGATATGTTCTTAATGTGGGTTCCAATGATGAAATCTCACTCTAATCTAAAAATTCACATGTATTCTTCAAGTTGTTTCTTATTAATTTTCAGCGTTAAAATACTTTTTAAGTAATGCTAATTTTATATAAAGATACTTCTCAAAATCACTTTTGAGAAAAAAATCTTCATTTGAACATGATTGGATTTTATAAATTCTAATAATTGTGTTTTTCGTGAATTTTTTTTTTTGTAATACCATAGTGTTATTAATTTTTTTCTGCTACATTCGTTTGAGTAATTTTGTTGTTGTTGTTAAGTTTAAGAAAGAAAGGCATGTATGTGACTCTAGAAGGAGAAGAAGAAATAAACATCTACATGATTAGCATTAGTAAATTTTCTTAATTAATGTCTTCCTTATGATTAGACAATATGTGGTGTTTCGATACACGTGCAAAATGTCCAAAAATACTCCTAATTATTGAAAACAAATATGCGGTGGTTTTAAACAAATTATATGTATAAGATTTTTCTTTTTTTGTATGAAAACTTAGGATGTCATGTTATAGAAAACAATTAGCTATTTAACCCGTGTCTATTGTGGACTATATTTTTTTTAAAAAAATCTTGAATAAAAAAGTTATTTCTTAAAAAAATTTAAAGTATAAATGAAAGAACTTATATATATATATATATATATATATATATATAAAATCAAATAAACTAATTATTATTTATGTAAATAAACAAAGAAATTAAAAAACAATAACAAAATTAAAAAAAACTAGAAAAAATAAGAGATGGATGTAGACCAAGATATTTGATCCTGTAAAATAAGATTTTTACTTGTTTATATTTATTGAATTTACTTATTAAAATCAATAAGAAAACAATAAAAACAGAAACAAATACGGAATTGAAAACATTATGCAAAGCCAAAATATAAGAAACATTATTTAAGAATAAATAATATTTTTATAAAATAAAGCTCACCTGTATAAAATAAAAAAAATCATTCAAAAATTAAATATAAAAAATATTAATTTTTTAAAAAACTTTTAATCAAAAAAGGTTTGCAAAACTCACAAATTTAGACTATGAGACCAGAATAAACCAATAAAGAAAAAATTAAAAATAACCGCAAAACTAATTTTTCTTTTATAAATATTACTGAATGTTAAAATCGTAAAAGAAATTGAGGAAAAAATGATCCAAACCGTATGAACTTGTTGAACTCATTACCCATGTCAAAAAATCAAAAACATCACAAATGAAAAAGCTTTGAAGCCCATTTCCCCATCAAATCAAATGTTGAAAGATGAAATAAGAGGAAAAAACCACATAAAAATTATGATTAAAAGAATGGGGAAGAAAATTAAATAAAAAAATAAATTAGAAGCTATCAAAAAAATTTAAATTGGAGGGTTGATTTAAAAAAAAACCCTTTCATAAAAGAGAAAATAAATTTAAAGAATGAATGCTAAATTGAAAACAATAAAAAAACATATTTTAATTGAATGGTGAAATTAAAAACCAACAAAACTTTAATAAAAGAGCCAAGGGGAAAAAATCAGAAAAAAAAAAATAAAGACTGAATTGAAAAAAATAATATATGACAAATTATAATTCAATAACTAAATTGAAAACAACCAAATTTTTTATAATAGGATCAAGGATGATAATAAACAATAAAAAACAAATGGACTATAAATTGACAAATCTAAAAAAAAAGAATCTTTGAAAGAGAGAGAAGAATGAAGAAAAAAAACGACTGCTAGCAAGAACCGACCATAATACTCTGATATGCGTCGCTTTATAAGAAAAATAATACAACAACGCATTTAATGACACAGCAGAAAGGCAGGTTTGGACACCGGATGAGTCTCACGCACCACTAAAACACCGCGAACGACACCTACTTGCTAGCATTTGAATGTGATGCGCCAGTACCTTTTTCAAATAAAATAATTGTCTCCCAACATAGAAATACCGGGAATGTCTTTCATGAACCCGAGAATCACAAAAAAACCATGGTGAATGTACACAAATGCCCTAGACGCATGCTTTGATTTTTGTCTTTTCTAAGGGTATAAAAGCATTTGTATTGTATTTCAAAGTGCAAAAAACCGAAAAAGCCCTTGGTCAACAACTCAATTTGTTTTTTTTTATTTTAGGGGTAAATAAGTGTTTTAACTATTTTAATGTTTTGAAAAGACTAAAAAACCCTTGGGAAATAACTTAAGAAATTGTTAAATCTAGGGATATCGAGGGACAAAATCGTATTTTTACAAAAAAAATGAAAACACTAATATACCCCTAAACAACTTTTTAATTACTAATGAACCAAAGATAAAGACCAAAATACCTTCAATACAATTGTTATAATCTAATTTTTACCCATTTGATTTTAATTTAATTCTAAGAGGGTTAAAATTTGAAATTAAAAAATCAGGGGCTTGAATGAAAATTTTAGAAACTTCAAGGACCAAATTGAAAATGGTCATTCCGACCAAAACGACGCAGTTTCCATATGCACTGTTCTTCTTATTCTTCTTCTTCTGGAGCTGAAAGGCCTGCAAAGAAGGGAGGAAAGTTGAAATGACGGCATCCCAGTCCTACCAAAACAAAAAGATCAATCCTTATCTTCATGAAGATCATAATCACGGGGAGATAAGGATCGAATCTCATGTCCAAGTCCCAGCAAAGACTAACACCTCCAGCAAGACTTATCCTCCGCCCAGAAAAGAAGAGACGTACCGGGGAACAACCAGTTGTTCTGGCCCTATAAAAGGCCAGACCGAAAAAAGGAGGAGGAGGAGGGGAGAAAAAAAGAACCAGCAAAGAAAAACAGAGAAGACCAGAAAAACAGAGAGACCGAGGGAACAAGAAAGAACCCAGAACAGAGGAGGGAATAAATGATATAGAGAAAGACGAGGAGAAATGGGAACACAGTGGGAAGACGAACGAAGAAAAACCCAGGAAACAGAGGAAACCGTGGGAGACCGGGAAACGTAAACAACGAAGAGGGGACGAACAAAAGGGAAACCAGGGAAAGAAAAAAAACAGGGAGGCACAGGACGAACTGGGGACGAACTGAGGGGATACCGAACAGAGAGAAGAACAAAAAAGGAAGAACCCTTGTCCAGACGTCGTCGCCCCAGGTCACCAGCTCCAGCAGACCAGGTAAGCCTTTCTCCTTCTCGTCCCGCTTTGCAAAATAATTCATTTGATACTGTGCTGTGAATTATAATTAACAGGTGACTGTACCGCACGCATCACGCGTACTGCTCTGCCCAGCCGTGTCTAGCCCAGCCCGTACGGCTGGGCTAGATCCAGCCCAGTGTTAAAAAAAGACGGGCCGGGTCTGGGCCTCTAGCCCATCCAGCCCAAATTGTGTTGGTTAAGAGTGTGCTTGGCAAAATACACCCTTATACCTTGTCCATGTGTTTTATTCCCTTTCTATTTTGATATATGGCCAAACAAGCTCCCTTTTTATATCAGAAAATTTCCTAAATATTTGGAAATCTTCGCGAATTTATTTATGGGCCCCTTATGCTTTGTTTTATTTATTTTCTCAGGTG
The DNA here is from genome assembly GCA_019202695.1 of Populus x sibirica. Classification (NCBI taxonomy): domain Eukaryota; kingdom Viridiplantae; phylum Streptophyta; class Magnoliopsida; order Malpighiales; family Salicaceae; genus Populus; species Populus x sibirica. The sequence continues at coordinate 6,792 of JAGMVL010000502.1, read as the reverse complement.
TTTTTTTCCGATATGTGCTTAATCTCGTGGACCGTTACTGTAAAATACAAATTTGTTGTGCAATGCTTTTTTTATTTTTGTCTAGAAAGAGAAAATATTTTTAATTGGGCAACATGATTTTTTTCGATTTGATATTTTTAGATTTCTCATGATCTCAAACAAACACTTTAATATTTAGTTGGTTCTCAATTTTATAAAAGTCTATTTTGTTATCATATAATTAAATAAAAATTTATAAAAAAGATTTTGAACTTGATTTAGTCCATGATTCGAGTTACTAGCTTGGCTAATTAATTTTAGTTGATTATAACTTGTTTTAATTTGTTTTCTTTAGAGGTATAGAAGTCTATAAAAAAAATCCTAATATTTAGTTGGCCTTAATTTTACAAGCAACTCTTTTTTTTATCATATGGTTACATACGAAAATATTTTTTTAAAAATTAAATCTAGTAGAGTCCTTGATCTATGTTAGAGATTTGACTTAGAAATAGGTCATTGGCCAATACATTTTTAAAAAAATTATATCATCTTAAAATTTATATTTAAAATTAAATTATATTTTTGCTAGTCGCTTGATTTGTTTTTAAATTTACTAAGTTAATCATGTAATATCAAGACAACTTCAAAGCGGTTTAATATGAAACATGAACTAGGCAAGAAACAAGTCAAAAGATTTCAATATTTATCTATTGGACCAAAAAAAGTTTCCCATGATCTGCACATTATTTTTTAGTGCAGCTCGCGACGCCTAGCGGGGCGGTTTACATATAAGAAGAACCTACTTCTAGTAAAATCAATATCCTAAAACTTGGCCTGATAGGCTACTTGGGGACCTGCTGACTCGGGTCAAGGACCATGTTAGATTTTGTTTTGAACCTATCATATACTTGACTTAGAAAAATATGGTTAGTCTGACTGATCATCTCAAGATTGAGGAAACCTCGATGAGATTCAGTCAAATTTAAAATTAAATGACACTTCAGTTTTTATTTACAAATATCATAAGAAACAATATTATTTTAGAAATTTTTTTTAAAAAAACATTGACCTTGGTTAACCCAATGATCAGGTCAGGTAAATTCAGGTTTTAGAACTTTTGAGTAAAATCAAGGAGCAAGTTAATTAATTTCATTATTCTTAAATAAAATTTGTCATTGTTATTACTGAAAGGTTTGACATTCGCAGATAGTTTATTTATATCACATTAAGGAAATGCAGGCAGCATTACATATATTTTTTTTCGGCAACATTATGAACCTGTCTTCAGAATTGCTTGAAGTGCAAATTTCATAACAGTCGACAATGGCAGCCAGGTAGCTCGCTAGTGTTGTGCAATGTGCAGTCATATGCCTAGTACACTTACGGGTTCATACGTCCTCTGCTCTAATCAACGCTTGTATATGTACATGATCAGTATTCACACGAGTATTAAGTACTAGTACTTGATCTTGAGAGAAGATGAGGGGGAAAACCCCAGAAATCCAAAAATAGGAATTGGAAATCTGGGATTTCCACAATTTGGTCAATGCATGATTGATTGATACCCCAGTTTTTGTGTCCTTTGGATCGTGGCACAAGAAATTTTGCAGAAATCATTGAACCTTGCTATGAGTGAGAGTACTTGAAGAAAAAAGGGTTCCTCTTTACAAGTTTCAACATATAGGGGCAAGCCAGTTGAAACAAAAATACAAAAAAAGGGGCATGCTTGCAGGTAAGTCTGTATCAGTCTGAAAAGCCGAAAGGGAAAAAAACATTCAATAAAACTTATGAATGAAAATGACGTTGTTCTGATTCCTGCCCACCATTGACATTAATTATTTACTTATTCATGCACACATTGTGCAAATTACTAGCCATGTTGCTATTGCAAGCTTAACCCTGTTAAATGGTGTCTTCTTAACAAGCAGACTCGGCCGCATTGCTAGAGCAGTGATATAAATTTTATTTTGTAAGATTGCCATAATTTACATCGGAAAGAAGTTTTGAATTTTTCTCTCTTTGCAACTGAGTTGCAACTAGGGGTGAGAATTGAGTTTAAACGTTCGGTTTGGACTAAAAATCCCAATCTAAATGATTTTTTTTCCTCAAAATTTGAACCAGACTGAATGAAATAACAATTTATTCGGTTCGGGTTTGTTTTGATTTTTTTATTGGGCTACTTTTGATAGATTTTGATTAACAATCCTTTAGCTGGGTTATTTCCTACAAATTTCAATAAACTGGTTAGTTCATTTTAGTTCGGGCTGCTCAAGTTGGTTTTTGGTTTATAAAATTCAAAACCAAACCAAATCGGCTTTTTTTTTTTTTAACGAACACTGTCTAAAAAACTTGAAACACCTCGATTTGGTTAAGTTCATTTCAGTTTTTAATCAGTATGTCTTGCAATTCGGTTGCAACTGTCAAATCGTGACCTCTGCAACGGAATAATTAAATGATCAACTTTTTTTCTGTGTTGCGATCGAACTTTTCGTTTGCTAATTATTTTGCAACCTCACAAGTGCCATTGCAAATCTTAGATTTTAGATCAGCACATCTTGCCAGTCCTCCTCCCCTGCATTAGATCTAAGCATACTTATGGGTTTATATGTCTTTCATGACAGTCTTCTTCGCAGTAGTGCTCCTTGCTTAGTCCATGGTAGTCTCCAGCAAGATGTATCATACTTGTAGCTCTCTTGCCTAGAATAGTTGATGGGCACTATACAATTGAAGGGCTTAATCCCTCTAGGTTCATACGTGTGTTTGGTGTTGGTGGAACTGACATCATTTTTCAGGATCTTGCTTGCTTGGGGATGCTACCTCTGGGATTTCCTCTGTTGTTTTTGCGTATGTTATGACTATGCTTTTTAATAGTATGCTTTGCTGTTCTTGCTATGAAGAAAAACTTGAACATGAAACGTCCCAGAAAAAAAATCAGGAAAAAGAGAAAGAAACGAAACCAAAAAAAAAAAAAGGACGTGAAATTTGCAGCGAAAAACTTTCATCCACTTCATTCGATAGCAAATCATTTGCAACCGAGTTGAACTTTTAGCAACCCAATGAGTGGTTGCAAATGATTGTTTTTTCCGTAGCATCTAATGATTAATTCTTAAGTAAATAGGTGCAAGCATGGTGATTTCAGTTTTATTAATTGTATCATGGCAGATAAGAGCAGTCCCTCAAGTATTATATACCCTTAGATCCTTCAAGTCGCTCGATGAAGGGGAAAAAGGGTCATCTTATAGATGATTAGGCTACATAGGATCCCACTTAGAGCAGGAGAAGTTGATTAACGAGCAGAAGCAGATGCAGAAGCAGAAGCAGAAGCTAGTTTGTCTCTATCCCCATCCGTATATTGATCAGTTGATGACTAATTCATCACCAAAACACTTTCTGCTTCTTGGAAAGGTTGAATGATGATAATTGTTTGTCCAATTCTGTAGTCTCCAATTATACGCTCAATTATTCATTCCTTCCACAAGAAAATAAGGTCAAATTATTAAGGAGAATTCGCTATTGATGCTAAGGAGGACTGCATTGCATTTTTTGGCCTGTTGAGTACTGTCATGCCTCAATTTCTATATTTAGAGATTGAGAGTAATTGTTCAATTTTTTTTAAAATAAAGTTAGAAAAAAAAAACAAAAATTTCTTGATCAGTTACAACTGTTCTCAATTCAGAAACTAAAAAATATAGTTCTTAAGTTTTTAAAATTTATACCAAGTTGAAAACACATTTTGAAGATTCTTTACTGTTTTTGTTTATAAGTTTTTCACTATTTTTTTTTAAAAAACATGAACAATACTTATGCAAGCGCTTTTTAGCAATGTAAGATATTAATATTACTTTTTATATTTTTTCATATTTAGTTAGTATCATAAATTTAATTTTTTTATAAAAATCTAAAATAAAGAAGATTATTTTTAGTCCATAATAAAATAACTGCACGATAATTTTTAACATGAAATGAAATAAAAACATTTTATAGTTAATTTATTAAAATATAAAATATTAAGATTCTATAACCATTACAAATCATGGTTTTAATCTTTTATTAAAAAAAAAGCATTTGTAATCTTAATGCGTTTATTTATTTTTTATTCTCGACAAATAAACACATAAATATTTTGATTTTTTTATTAAAAAATAAAAAATTAAAAAGAAAAAGAAAGGAGAGGAAAGCTGAAGATGACAAAAAAAAAAATTAGTTGTTTTAGTAAACAATCCATTAATTTGGTAATATTAAGATAACCATAAAAATTATGGTTTTAATCTCTTATATAAGAAATATTTGCAATCTTAATGTATTCTTTTTTTAAAAAATAACTTTTATTCTCAACAAATAAACAATATATATATTTATTTTCTATTAGAAAAGAAAAAAAGAAGTTTTGTGATAGTAAACAATCCCTTAACTTGCCTGCCTAACCAGTATCTATCCTGTATATTATGTGGGTCCTGCAGACTAGAACGTCTAAATTATGGAGTTTAGCTTGATCTGGAGTGTGAAGATGCGACCTTATGGCTCCTCCTCTGTTGAAAACTGGATACTTAATTATTTGTGTGGCCTCTTTTTCAACCACAGGTTGGTAACGGTGGAATATCAAGAAGCAGCTCCAATCAATAATTTGAGATTTAGAAGCAACTCCTACCCAATAGTCATTTGTTATGATTTATATGACAGTCAATAAATCAATCTGCTGTGTAGAAGCAAAAATGGTAGTCTAATTGATTATCATTTAGTTTAGTTTATAGTCACATTTGTGGAGTGGACTGGCATCTTGTCAAGATGCAAGAGGGAAAACTTAATCAACTTCAACTAGAATACCAGGGCTCTTAGTTTTCTTCAGTTTCCATGGAAGCTGATTTGCGAAAACTCAACCACCCTCCAGCTAGCTAGGCCCTTACCATATTTGTTGGCCCTTTTACATGCACTCCCTGTCTAGAAGCCTTCATGAGAATTGATAGATCAACAGCAAGTTATCAAGCATCACTGTGATGGGACCAGAATGATGGACACAAATTCTCGGTCTACTTTCATTGCCATAGCTTCTTGATCTAAGTAGAAGCTTAATGTTGAACGAGCTATGTCAGAAAGAGATAATTTGATGTCATATTTTTCTGTCCATGCTGTCCCTCAATTATTCTGTTCTTGCACAATATTCTTCATGATCCCTTCTTGAATTGTAACAGATGGGTGGGGTCAATTCAATTAACGTGTTTTTAATGTACATGTATCTGTGAACCAAATTCTATTGTTGAAAAACATGCTTGACTTCTACTACTCTTTGCATCTGCTTGCTCTCTTAATTTTGTAACTACGCGTTAAGATGAACCCAGAAGGAAAATCCCCATCATGAATTCAAATACCTCTATATTCTGAAGCAACAAAATTGCAACAAATTAAGGAGTAATTAAACCTAACATCATTTTATAATTGAGTCAAATTGCGTTGTTTGTATTGTTGAATGAAATCGAATAAATAAATAAATAAATAATAAAAATAAATAAATACATGTCATTTCCACGATCAATAAACACAACCATAATGCAAAAAAAATTAATTAGTAAAATCACTTCATCTTGTCAAGATGAAAATGATCAATTTAATAGGAAAGTGATGAAGTCATGGAAACTTCAATAAAGAATCTATTTTTCACGAATTGGACATTGATCTAGAATGTTTTTGGACTTTTCTTTAAGCTAAGATCAGGTTATTTGGGTCTGGTTAATTTCCTACAAAACAAGTGTAGATCAAAGTTCATATATATATATATATATATATATATATATATATATATATATATATTATTAGGTTAGTGTGCAAATATACTTAGTTTATCTTAACAAGATTGTAGTTAAAAAATAATTAGCATGGATTAGTAATTTATCATCATAAAGGCATGCTAAATAAAAAATATCCAAGGAAAAAGTAAAGTTTATACATGCTTAAATCTATAAATTCAAGACTAAAAAAAAAAAAGGATACTTACTTGTTAAAAAAGTAATTTTTTAAAGTCATGAATCTTATGTTGTCATGAAGGATGAATCATTTGTCCTTAATGCTTTATTGCTTCCTCACTTGTGAATTTAAGTTAATTGATTTTTAAGTCAATTTAGGCTTTAATTGTTGAAATTAAAGTTTAGGGTCGAATTGCAAGTTGTAAGAGTTAATTTGGTCAAATCGTGAGGTTTGATCGCACAAATATTAAAGTTTGATGGGCAATTAGGGACTTGATTAAAGAAACCCAAAATCAAGGACCAAACTAGAAAAGACGCGTTGAATGTAGGGACCGAAATTGACCGACTGTGGCTAAATTGAAGAAATAAGAAGTTTGTTGTGGATCAATCGCAGGGTCAAAATGCACAAATTCAAAACCAAGGACCAAGATGAAAAGGCAAACTCAACTTTAGAGCTAACTTTAGAGCTAACAATTTGCTTGGCGTAGATGAAATTGAATCGATTCTTAAAATCAAAATCTCAATCAAGGATCTCGATTAATTAAATAAAAATTAAGGACTAACTTAGAGATAAAGATTTTAAAAGCTACATGGTTCTTTAAATGCCAAATGGCGCTCGTTTCATTCAAATGTAATGGCACATTTTATGGGAAACGATGTCGCGGGTAATTGGCAAATAAAAGAACAAACGACGTCGTTTTAATGGTAATGTGTACCATCTTCTTTCCTTGGATTGGTTTTACAGCGGAGGAGAGCTTTTCCCTCCTCAAGTAGAAAGTGCTTCAACTCCCTCCCTCTCTCTCCTCACATCCCCACACCATGACACAACTCACGTCCCCTCTCATGGCTTGCCATT